>CAKOFX010000014.1:0-72805 GCA_933228675.1 Stomorhina lunata
ACAATACCAATTAGCTTAGCGATTTTTTCAGTTTTGGTCCAGATTTTGAATTAGCTGCACCCTTGTAGATATATGAGATATGTTTCTAAATTTAACACATTTTGATGGTGGGTATATAAGATTCGGCACAGCCGAATATAACACTCTTACTTGTTTTTTATTTATTTTATTTATTATGGATTATAAGCCTTTTTGGCCAAATCAATCCAGCTTTATCATATGGCAAATACAAATGAATCTTACAAAATAAATTTCTTAATCGAATTTATAAATTTAAATATTATAATAACAAAACCCGCCCAGTATTTTATTTTTTTTTTTAATTTTAATTCAAAAAAAGGTAAATTTTATATAAACAACTACCTTTACCATTCACGCGTTACGCCATCAACTAAAATAAATTTTAAGGAAATACATGACATAAATATCTAATTAATTTTGAATCATTTTATTGATTTTGTCCGATCAACACATGATCAAATGCATTATTTACAATTCAATTCATTTTAAATCATTTTCAGTGACGCCATCTATCATAAAGTAATCGCGTCAACTTAGAAACCTTCTTTGACTCATGCGCAACAAATTCGTTAAAGATCATAACATGATCAAGTGCATAGTTTTCCTCTTCTATATAGGACAAATACTATATTCTATAAAGGGCATACCAACAGGCAAACATTCAATTTCCCACATATAGATAGAAGAAGAAAAGTTTTAGAGTTCATACAATATATGATATAATATAATATTGTAGTGTGAAGTTTACTCAAAAACGGTCGAGCGGTTTTTTATTTATCACATTTTTTGTAACAAATTACTTATTATTTTTTTTTTTTTAAGTTTCTAAAATCCATGGAAATTTTTTATATTTACATATTGTATAAAATTATTATACAATATGTAACTTTAAAAAATTTCCATGGATTTTATAAAATTAAAAAAAATAATAAGTAATTTGTTACAAAAAATGTGATAAATAAAAAACCGCTAGACCGATTTTAAGTAAACTTCACACAAACGATCTACTAAATAGTCGGAACAAAGCATAAGCATTTGGTTTGTATGGGTAATTCCGTTCTCGAGTTATTAAATTACAACTAAAAGTGGCATTAATTTTTATATATTAAGAAGATAAAATAAACTTTATAACTTCAAAGAATTTGAAGTCACCTGCTCTTTATTTATTAATTATTAAGAATTTGATTTACATTTTATTTTTATTTTAATCCTTAGTTTTCTTCAATGGACATTGGATGTTGATTCTGTAATTTAACAGAATAATAAATCATCAACACAATGCAAACAAATAGTAATGAAACTCAAAATAAACAAATTCAATTGAAAATAAATAAAATATAAATAAGATTAAGGATTTGTTGTATATCAACAAAATAAATTCATATGCAAAAACCAAATAAATAAAATAAATTAAGCAAATTCTTTATTGTCATGGACACAATTTGCATTTATTTATATTTTCATATATTTTAATAAATTTATTCATATATTTCTATATTTAATTTAATTTGACACATTTTCTCACTTTAAAAACCAACCGTTCTAAATCACTTTTATAAATGCATTTTTCATAATAACTAACAATAGCCAATTTATTTATATAAGGGAGAACAATTTGTCTGTCTCTACATTGTAATTGATATTTTTTAAATGAATCGTCATCAATTAGCATTGAAATTTTCTTTTCAAGGTCACTATTATAAACTATCTTATCATAACTATTTATTTTCAAAATTACTTTCAATAACTTCGTCGCGACACGTGTTTTTTATGTGATAATTCCGTTTGATATAGAGGAGCATGTTCCGTTTTCATTGATGCACCGCCACCAACTGTTGGAAAAAATTTTATTTATTCACAGACAGAAGGAAGTAATATCATAAATTTGTTTACGAATTTCAACTCAAAATTTGCATTACAAGTTTTTATAGTTCCACTCATTTTCAATTTGAGTTTTCTATTTATTGCGCCGAAGCAAACAATTTGTATTTTTATGAATGAAAAATTGAGTGATAACTTTGTAATAACTATTTTGCCAATCATTCTTTAGAGCAATGTTTGTAATACTAATATCGGAAAGAATTAGAAATATTATTCTGGCATGCTAGTCTAAACAATGGTCAACTACAAATAGTGGTGAATACATTGGCTGTACCTGATAAACCTATATGTCTGCTATATTCACATATATTTTCTATATATGGAAGGAGATGATATTGGTAAAAGTAATGTACTGTGGAAGCTTCTCTAGATATAGAAGTAGCGTTTAATAAAGCAACTTCAGACCTAAGTAGGTTACATTAGAAACCTTCAGAATTATTAGCTCAACTATGGATAATGCTACAGTATATAAGATAGCTTGCCGTAGTACTCCTCAAAGCGGCGTTCTGTTACCCCTCTTGTGGAACCTTGCTATTGGGAAACTGCTCAGGGAACTTGACTCTTTGAGTTTCGAACTATTGATTATGCAAATGAAGTCGTAAAATCAAAAAAGTTTATATATATCTGTTATTGCACTTTACTCATAGAGAAGAGTATTAGGCAATACAAGGGTCTTACCTCTGTGAATACAAACTGGCTCTTCGAGATGGTTGGCCAACCTTTACTCATATACGTTGCTTATGTTAGGTGGTCAACATTCTTCAGATTCCCAGCAAAACTTTGGTAATGGCAAGTACTCTGATAACTGGTTACCTTGTAATGACTACAACATATTCTCCGAATAAATAATAAGTTATTACGGAAGTACTTATTTGTAATTAAGATGGTAATTTAAACTGAATGGCCCCGGTTCGAATCCCACCAAGGGCAACAATTTTTTTTAGTTTTTTTTTTTTTATTAAAAGAGTCTTTTTAAATGATTTTTGAATTTTAAAAACTTAAATATTACCTTCTGTAAAAAAAAAATTGGAAAACTAACTCACGGTAATGAAAAAATACCATCATGAGTCAATTTTGATTATGTAGGGGATGTTGGATACCAAGCACGATTCTAATTGGTCTTAACTTGGTAAGCCCAACTTATCTGTGTCATCCTTCATCTCAAGTGTGGACACAGACCTCCTCGTGATATCATCCGGGGAGCTAGTTTAACACCCATAGTTTAACACCCATAGTTTAACATCCATAGTTTAACACTCATTAACGTGTACCGAGAGTTGTCTCATAAGATTGATAAAAATAATCGTAACCCATTTTTATGGGCTAGTAACCTTCTCTTGAAAAAAAATGTTTTGAAGAGAATAAAATTAGAATTAAAATGGATCTAAAAATAAAAATTGTTTATATTAATTATAAGCTGATAAGTTTTCAACATATGAAGTGGCTCAGTGGAAGGGTCTCTACCTAGCAGTCGGAGGGTTTCGGTTCGAGCCCCCATGGGGTCATAAAAAAAAGTTTTGTATTTCGTTTCAAAATATATTTCTTTAAATACAACAACAAAAAAGCTTTTGTTGTTGCTTTCCAATTGCTTACCCAAGTCATTACTTTTCTGCAATTGGTAAGTACTTGCCTCCAATGACATCCTCATGTTAATGTAATGACTTAAACAGTGAATGAGTAAGTAGTTCGTGTTCAATAGTTAAGCTGTTTAACTCATTATTTGGTAATGAAAAGTTTTGCTGGAATTATCTGATATTTTTAGCTATTATGTTTAATATTGGGAAACACAAAGCAGTCATTGTGTATTAAGTGAGTACTGTACTGAGGATTAGCCATCATTCTATGATTAGCCATCATTCTATGATCAAAAATTCTATTGTTTGATGAGATATGGAAAAGTTAGGATTATCAAGATGAAGAATAACTCCTCTTCGAGTTTAAGTTTAACGAATTTCTCTAAAGTCTTCCTGCAAAAAAGTGGTAGTGTATCACTCAAAATGGATAGTTCTACGTAATTTAAGTGAAACTGTGGACACATGACCCAATAGGTTGAACGAGACCATTTGCTTCACAGTGCTTCTTATATAAACAACTTTTGTTGGATTTGGTTCATCTTGGAAAATCCAGTCAATTGATGTTTGGTTTCCGATTTATCTGTAACGAATTTGTACACAACTTTAAAAGTATGAACATTGTACAATGGTCAAACTTTTCCATTTCCTTATACCATTTGACGCGAGCCTTTTTTGAGCTTTTAGTAAAATATAGGGTATTCAACTAGAAGAATATGTTAGAGGTATCCTTATCTTGCTATATGTCACATGGCTTGAATTATAGGTTTTTGCGATGCAACCGATTTTCGAGGACCATGATTAAAGTCACTACACCAGCTATATACTGTGGTTTTCGAATAAACTGAGTTCATCATCAATACGTTCTTGTTAAAATATCCAAGTCAAAGCTCGTGAAAAATAAGCAAACGAAAACCTTAAGGGTTTTTAATTTTTTTGTTAAATTTATTTACTGAACAAACTATAAATGAAACAAACTACAATTGTATATTAAAACGTTGGAAGAGTAAAATGTCAATTCTGTGAAGTGTTGCAGATTTATTTGACATTAGTGTAGCCAGTGTAGCCAATATAACGGAAACTGGCTACACAAATGTTAATAACAAGAACGCCTTGTAGTGCAAGTAGAATTCAGTCTTCCTATTTCCGCACATTGGGTTAAGTAGAATTACCCTTAACTTTCTTAAAACATATGCGTGTATATTCAAGTTTTAGCCCACAAAGGGCAACATTTTTTTTTAGTTATTTTTTTTTTTATCAAAAGAGTCTTTTTAAATGATTTTTGAACTTTAAGAACTTAAATATTATCTTCTGTAAAAAAATTTGTAAAACTAACTCACGTTAATGAAAAAATACCATCATGAGTCAATTTTGATTATGTAGGGGATGTTGAATACCAAACACGATTCTAATTGGTTTAACTTGGTAAGCCCAACTTATCTGGGTCATCCTTCATCTCCACTGTGGACACACACCTCCACATGGTATCACTCGGGGAGCTAGTTTAACACCCATTAATATTGTGAGTTAACATGTTCCGAGAGTTGTCCCATAAGATCGATAAAAATGGGTTAGGATTACGGGCTAGTAACCCTCTCTTGAAAAAAAAATACAATGAAGAGGATAAAATTAGAATTGAAATGTCCCACTACCTAATATTATAGGAGGATGTCCAAAACTTCCATAGAAAGACCAAGTAGAGGAACATTTTTCAAAGCTTGGCCTATAAAATTGGATAATATTTGCACAAATTCGAAATCCATTGAATTCTAAAATATGCTCGGACTTTGTCCTTAACAGGTTGTAACATTTAAGTAAGTAAGAGTCAATCTTATGTAAAAACTTATACAAAAAAGAAGATTTAAATTGTTTAAGTTTCAAAATAATTTTAAAAAAGTTTTAAAATAATTACAAAAAATCGTATACAAATATTTTTCCAAAAATTACAACAAAGCAAAAAAAAGCAGGGAAAAACAAAGTTATTTTCACATGATTTTGGATCTAAAAATAAAAATTGTTTATATTAATTATAACCTGCTAAGTTTTCAACATATGAAGTAGCTCAGTGGAAGAGTCTCTGCCTAGCAGTCGGAGGGTCTGGGTTCGAGCCCGCATGGGATCATAAACAAAATTTTGTATTTCGTTTAAAAATATATGTTTTTAATAAAACAACAACAAAAAAGTTGTTGCTGTTGTTGTTGTTGCTTTCAAATTGCTTACCCAAGTCATTACTTTTCTGCAATTGGTAAGTACTTGCCTCCAATGACATCCCCATGTTAATGTAATGACTTAAACAGCGAATGAGTAAGTAGTTCGTGTTCAATAGTTTAACTGTTTAACTCATTATTTGGTAATGAAAAGCTTTACTGGGATTTTATTTTTTCAAAGTCAAAACAGAAGTTCAAAAATAAAACAATCAATAAAATATTTTTCTGTTCGGATATTTATCGTTATAGATATTTAAAATTTTCATTAGAGGGATATTTATATTTCAAATATAAATCCCTCTTTTTATACCCTTCACCAATAGGTGAAAGGGTATTATAAGTTTGTGATTCCGTTTGTAATTTTTTTATTAGTGATCGTAGACCCCATAAAAATTATACCGATCGACTCAGAATCGGGAGGAGAATCGATTAAGCGATGTCCGTCTGTCTGTCTGTCTGTCTGTCTGTCTGTCTGTCTGTCTGTCTGTCTGTCTGTCTGTCTGTCTGTCTGTCTGTCTGTCTGTCTGTCTGTCTGTCTGTCTGTCTGTCTGTCTGTCTGTCTGTCTGTCTGTCCGTCTGTCTGTCTGTCTGTTGAAATCAAGTTTTTGAAGCCCCTGGAGGATGGACTTACATAAATTATATATCAGATTTTAGGAATTCTCCCGCAATGAACGCTATTAAATTTCATTAAAATCGGTTTATTAACACCGAAAATATCGAAAAAATACCAAAAATTAGACGAAAATTTTAAAATTTTTGATTGAAACACACTTTTAAATAACAAGAGAAAAAAGATACTCCTGGTGTACATGTGATAATATGTTATATATCAGATTGTAGGAAATAGTTTGCCAAAGCACTCTGTAAAATTTTATCAAAATCGGTCCATAAACAACTGAGATATCGCCAAAACACTGAATTTGATGTATCGCAAATTGCCCAAAGTTCGCATTAGAGAATGTTTGTTGAAAAAATGAAATGCAGAAATAGGAAAAACCATCCTCCTTTAGCACGGACCTACATAAATTTTATATCAGATTTTAGGAAATTCCCCCGCCAAGCACGTTATTAAATTTTATCAAAAGCGGTCCATAATCAATTGAGATATCGCCATAACACTACATTTGAGGTACAGCAAATTGCCCAAAGTACGTGTCTAAGAAATTTTGTTTACATTTTGTAAGTATTGTTTCAGCGATATCTCAGGTGTTTATGGACCGATTGTGATGAAATTTGACATCGTTCTTTGTGTGAGGATTTTCTAAATCTGATATATAAACTCCACAAATCTGATTACGATTACCATTCAAATTGTACCGATCAACTCACAATCGGCAGGAGTATCGATTTCGCAACCTAAGTCTGTCCGTCCGTCTGTTTGTCTGTCTGTCCGTCTGTTTGTTTGTCCGTCCGTCCGTCTGTTTTTTTGTCCGTCCGTCTACCTGTCTGTAGACGGACGGACAAAACCTACATATGTATGTAAGTATCTCACATATCAACGAAAATTTAAATTTTTTAATTGCAATTGGGAGAAATCCGTTCACGTTTGACAATTGTTTCCGTATAACTTCGCCTAAGATACGATGATGACATTTAGTATAAAGACGTTGTACAATATTAATATTCAGGGCCATAGCGCCTAAAATAAACTTTCTAGAGGGACAACATTTGACAAAAGTATTTCTGATCTCTTGAAAAGTTCGATATTGAAAATGGGCGAGCTCTATTCACATTTGCACAAGGACTTGAGCAAAACTTTCCAAACATCCATCGGACAGATCGAAAGAACAATACATCCCAATTATTATTGATGAAGTGTTCATTTTAAGTAATTAACTAACTCCAGATTAATAAGCAAATCTTTAATAACTTTTCCGACAAAGCTGATATCCATCCATTCAAAAGCTATATATTTCACGTATGTATCTAAAACTAAGAGTGTATACCGTATAATTTTAAGGCTTATCATTGTTAAAGCTTTGACCTAAATCAGTCCGCTAACTTCAGAGTTTTACATAACTAATCAAGAACTTTTACTGGTGGGATAATTCGTACGAATTAAAGAGCACAACCCTCACTACGCACTGTGTTTTTGGGTTGCATGCCAGAATACTTAAACTTCATCAAATCCATGTACTATTGCAAATGTAAGGGCATCTACATTTTGAAGCATCTTTTCTGCATGGTTTATCTGGTCTATCGAACTTTATTAAATGTTCGTAAAATATGTGTCTATTTTATTTCGAAGCTACTGGCTGGCTTAAATATGCATTCTCTACTTGTAGTCTAGTAATCATTATCTTTCACAAAGGGACCACTTTAGAACCCAAGTGAAGCTTCCGTAGACATCAGCCACCTGCCCAACCTAACCTTTGGGTGCATAACTATTCTAGATGATGACGCCACCGAAAAGCTTTTCTTTTTCCGACTCTTAATTTTAAAGACTCTTTGCATATAATACTAGTATAACCAAATTTTGCTAGGAATTACATTAAGAACTTTTGCAACACCATTGGTGAAGGGTATCCAAGATTCGGCAAAGCCGAATATACCACTCTTACTTGTTTTATTTTTCGATCGAAATGAAAATAAATTTTCATCGGCAATGATATTTATACTTGATGGATTTAAAAAATAAAACGATCTCCGGTCTCTGGTTTTAGCATTGAAAAACAACTTCTTGTTAGTTTTTAACCCCACAATAGTAAAATCTAATACTTTTCATGTTTACCAAAAAAAATAAACTTTAAATTCTTAAAATAGTTTGCTTTGAAAAATTATAAGAAAATCATTATAACGATGGTCAATTTAATCAATTTAAAAGTTGGTTTTTAAGTTTCTTTGGTATGTACTAATTCTTTGCATTTTTTTTGCTTTATTTATTCTTGAAGTATAATATTTGCAAAATTTAACCTTTTTAAGAAACTTAAGTTTTCATGTTTGTTTATTATTTCAACTTTAAAGTTGATAAAATCTTTCATATGCATTTCAAAGTTGATAAGCCATTTGGGATTTTTGAACTTAACTTTTCATGTTTTCAATAAAAATAAAAAAACTCAAAATATCTGACAATTGGGATGTAAAAAGTTAAACTATCACAACTTTATCCTTGTCAGTATTTGCAAACGAGTGGAGTGTATAAAATGAATAAGTACATACATATAAGTTCAAAAATATAAAATCAGTGGAGACATACAAAACTTTCTTAATTTTCCCTAATAAAAATTTATGTTTGATAAAGACAATGAGACTAGCAGAGGAGATGCACAGTGATTTGAGCCCATAGTAAAAGTGGAAAAAACTAGAAGGAATAAATTTACAGCGATGAAATTTACAGCATGAATAGACCTTAGCTCAGTTCCGTAAGGGATCAGTATAATTTCCAAAAATCGCCCATAATACATTTTCCTTTTATAAACATATAAATTTTGTATTTATTTCGAGGATTTCGTATAACTAGTGTAAATATAATATAAATACATTAGATTTTTCATATTTCCAGTGTTGCCATAATGTGCTGAATTAAACAAAATCTTTTTTTACAAAAATTATTTCTTGACTGTTTCTGATCAAATTAGGGGCAAACCCATGTACTTAAACCCAACGCAGATAAAGGATCAAAGCAGTTTCTAATAGTAAAGATAGCTAGATGGCGCTACTAAATTTTTTACATATTTTTTATTAGATACATATTTGTTTTATGTACTGAGTTTTAATTATATATTAATAATTTTAAACAGGAACAAAAAAAAAAAAACAGAAAACTTATAATTATTAACGAAATTCTTCTTCCGCTTCTGTATTTTCTAATATATAGTCACGGATTTCTTGAAAATTGTGAAAGTTATTGGTTGATTTTGTTGATACCCTATTGAACGTCACTAGTGGATCAGACGAAATTAGAAGTTTTGTCATCAAGTCTTTGTTACAATTTTCTCTGGTGTTTTTACGAGTATGTTCTAGTCTGCTTCTCCTAATTATTTTATGAAGGGACTCCAAAGCATCTTCTGAAAGCACACCTTAAAAAAATCAATTGTAACTGCATAATTTTTTATACAAAGTACATTTAATATTACCTATAGGCAAATCAAAGAACTCTATGATTTCACTTCCATGTATCAACAACTTGTGTAAGGTTGATGGCATATAATACCAATGATAATGTTTTAAGTACAGGATTTTAGTATTCTCTGTTAGTACTTTAAAATTAGTAATATTAATTGGTTTACCAGATGATATAATTTTTAAAATTAATCCCAAATTATATATTAAATCTTTATTGATGCCAGTTATATTTGCAGACTTTTCGTATTCGATAAAAAATTTTCGTGCAGTATTGCCGTCATTGGTAGTGCCAAAATTTGGTTTTACTTTATCAATTGTGAGTCCCATTTGAGTCTTAAATTCTTTTTGAATAAGTTTTTTTCGTGTACTGAAAATTTCTTTATTTTCGTTTCTCACTTGCCATGTTTTAAAGGTAAGTCGGTATGAAATGTGCAATAAGCACTCGAAACATCTTAACAGGCAATGCAGCGAAGAAATTCCATATTTATAATTACTATAATCTGGTGTTTTTTCAATACAGGCAACTCCCGGTATAACGAAAGATATAATGTCAGGCTCATTCGTAATACAGAAAGATTCGTAATATCGCGAAGTTTTTATACTTTACACCACTATAGATATATTGGTCTGAGACCACCTTTAAGTATACTAATCTACATATAATCAAAAACTGAGTCGATTTAACGACATCTGTCCGTTCGTCTGCCTGAACAGACCTCAAATTTTAGTATATGTACGAAATTTTCGTTTAAATCGTTCGTTATATCCAATTTTCGTTAAATCGAGATTCGTTATATCCGGCTTTGCCTGTACTTATATTATTCATTTCAGTTGGTTTAGATTGACATATAAAGCATTTTGAACCACAGCTTGTATTTGTGAGAACTTTTGCTACAGCACCATCGATCATAGTACAATGCATGACGTAGTTTACCTTGATTCGAGACCCATTGAAATCAATTTCATCTAACGCAGTGTCTTTAATTTCATATTTGAAGTCTTCGAAAACCCTTTTTACTGTGGCTGGATTCTCTTTTTCAAACAAAAGCATCATAGGTCTACAATAACTAGTTGAAGATGGCCTTAGGTTTACCCACAACTTTTTTCCACTTTCGTTATTTACAAGTCTTAAATTATTAATATAAAATATACCCGTAAATAATTTCTAAAAACATAAACAATTTCTAAACTTACTCAAGTGGAACAAATGCTACTACAAACAAATTTTCGTCGATCAAATCTTCATTTTTAAATTTTTGCTTGTACATACTATGGCCGCCACTACCATCCATACCCCACTTTAGCACGATAGTTATGTCATTCATTTTACTATTAACTTCTATTAAAGTCAGCAAACTAATTGTAGTTTTATATAATAGGTTCCTTAAAGAGACCTTTGCCGTTGTATCAGTTACATGTATGGGTCCCGGAAGTAAGTTGTTGCGTTGCTGCCGAACGGTGTACAAAGCAGGATAATAACTATCTTCCTTACTATAGTACTTTTTTAAAATGTTATGTTTATTATGTGATAAATTGAGATCTTCCATTAAAGCTAAGGCTTTTATTGAGGTTATGTTTGATTCTTTATCTCTTGGGTTCGGGGTATTTACCTTTTTTTTCTTTAGTTTTAAAGCATATTCTAATTCTTCTATTGTATAATCTTGTACTAAGTTCTTTACTCTGTTATATTTAGACTTATCGCTCAAATCTTGGAACGTCTTTTTAGGTCTACCTCCGACATTATCCTTTTTGGAGTAACAATTTTAATCATATAGTCAGTTATAGTAAACGTGACAAAAACACTTACCTTATTATAAGTAACAAATATTTTATCCAAAAAATTTTTATTTTCTTTTAAAAACCGACTTTTGGTTCTATTTGAATGCAGCCACGTTTTGCTAAATTTGCTTAAAACTCGCATGGTTTTAATTTTTATTTCTTTTTTACAAAAATTTTCTTCATTTTTTAATTTCTCTTCTAAATAAGCAAGCACTGCACTTACTCTTTTCTTTCCCGGGGATCTAACCCAAACACTAAATAAAGTTTTGTTATATATATTTACCATTTTTTAATATAATGTTTATAAATTTCTTAAAACAGGCGATAATAAAAATTAATCTCATAACAAAGCCAACTACTTTTAAAAAATTTTTCTAAAATAAACATAAAATAAACATCAAAAAACGGTGTTTTTATTCTTACTATTCTATATGCGCTATGAAGACAACATTTCAAAATATATCCTTAGATGTTAAACGAAATGGGATCTCGTTTTATTTATATACTTTTCCGAGTCCATTTAATTTAACAGTTTTTCGAAAAAAATTGAAATTTGCCATAATGTATACCATTTTTTTTCATAGTTTTTTTCTTTGCATTGTAAAGTTTTTAACGTCGTATTATTAACCATGATGTCATTGTCAAACTTGTAAAAGGAAATTGTATTCCAATCGAAAATACAATTTTTATGATCCTTTTTCCAAACCTATTTGAAAAAAAATAAAATTTTCTAAAAAATTGTAAAAATACTGTACATTTAAGGGAGTTTCATTTGAAGTAGGCCGACCGGATAAAAGAAATGCGAACATATCTGGAATGCTGAACATCTCAGCTTTAATATGGTGTGCATATTGTTAATAAATTCGCAAAATTAGAAAAAGGAGTTTTTTCTATGGGACGAATCAGTGTGAGATGTGTTAAACGAATATAAGAGGTTCACTTACAAAATATCAAATTTCTCGAAAAAAAAAGATTTTGGTAAAAAAGAAAAAAAAAAAAATTAAATGTGTACCGATTATTATAAGAATAGTTTTTTAACATATTTACCTACATTTAAACAATACCCAGCAAAACTTTGGTAATGGCAAGTACTCTGATAACTGGTTACCTTGTAACGACTACAACATACCATCCGAATAAATAATAAGTTATTACAGAAGTACTTATTTGTAATTAAGATGGTAATTTAAACTGAATGGCCCCGGTTCAAATCCCACCAAGGGCAATAATTTTTTTTAGTTTTTTTTTTATTAAAAGAGTCTTTTTAAATGATTTTTGAATTTTAAGAACTTCTGTAAAACAAAATTTGTAAAACTAACGTTAATGAAAAAATACCATCATGAGTCAATTTTGATTATGTAGGGGATGTTGAATACCAAACACGATTCTAATTGGTCTTAACTTGGTAAGCCCAACTTATCTGGGTCATTCTTCATCTCAACTATGGACACACACCTCCTCATGGTATCACCCGAGGAGATAGTTTAACACCCATTAATATTGTGAGTTAACATGTTCCGAGAGTTGTCCCATAAGATCGATAAAAATGGGTTAGGATTACGGGCTAGTAACCCTATCTTGAAAAAAAAAAAATACAATGAAGAGGATAAAATTAGAATTGAAATGTCCCACTACCTAATGTTAGAGAAGGATGTCCGAAACTTCAATAGAAAGACCAAGTAGAGGAACATTTTTCAAAGCTTGGCCTATAAAATTGGAGAATATTCGCACAAGATCGAAATCCATGGAATTCTAAAATATGCTCGGACTTTGACCTTAACAGGTTGTAACATTTAAGTAAGTAAGAGTCAATCTTATGTAAAAACTTATACAAAAAAGAAGATTTAAATTGTTTAAGTTTTAAAATAATTTTAAAAAAGTTTTAAAATAATTACAAGAAATCGTATAAAAATATTTTTCCAAAAATTACAAAGCAAAAAAAGCAGGGAAAAACAAAGTAATTTTCACATGATTTTGAATCTAAAAATAAAAATTGTTTATATTAATTATAACCTGCTAAGTTTTCAACATATGAAGTAGCTCAGTGGAAGAGTCTCTGCCTAGCAGTCGGAGGGTCTGGGTTCGAGCCCCCATGGGATCATAAAAAAAATTTTGTATTTCGTTTAAAAATATATGTTTTTAATAAAACAGCAACAAAAAAGTTGTTGCTGTTGTTGTTGTTGCTTTCAAATTGCTTACCCAAGTCATTACTTTTCTGCAATTGGTAAGTACTTGCCTCCAATGACATCCCCATGTTAATGTAATGACTTAAACAGCGAATGAGTAAGTAGTTCGTGTTTCGTGTTTTGGTAATGAAAAGTTTTACTGGGATGTTTATAAATTTCTTAAAACAGGCGATAATAAAAATTTATCTCATAACAAAGCCAACTACTTTTAAAAAATTTTTCTAAAATAAACATTTTTTAAAAAGGGCATAACTCAAAAAACGGTGTTTTTATTCTTACTATTCTATATGCGCTATGAAGACAACATTTCAAAATATATCCTTAGATGTTAAACGAAATGGGATCTCGTTTTATTTATATACTTTTCCGAGTCCATTTAATTTAACAGTTTTTCGAAAAAAATTGAAATTTGGCATAATGTATACCATTTTTTTTCATAGTTTTTTTCTTTGCATTGTAAAGTTTTTAACGTCGTATTATTAACCATGATGTCATTGTCAAACTTGTAAAAGGAAATTGTATTCCAATCGAAAATACAATTTTTATGATCCTTTTTCCAAACATTTAAGGGAGTATCATTTGAAGTAGGCCGACCGGATAAAAGAAAGGCGAACATATCTGGAATGCTGAACATCTCAAATTAGAAAAAGGAGTTTTTTCTATGGGACGAATCAGTGTGAGATGTGTTAAACGAATATAAGAGGTTCACTTACAAAATATAAAATTTCTGGAAAAAAAAAAAAAGATTTTGGTAAAAAAGAAAAAAAAATTAAATGTGTACCGATTATTATAAGAATAGTTTTTTAACATATTTACCTACATTTAAACAATATGTATTCCAAATGTTTTTAATTTCGAAATACTTAGTTGGAATATAACTATTTTTCGTTTTAGATTAAATAAAAACAGTTTTAAAAACAAGAAAAGCTTTTTATGTAATTAAAGTTGCGGAAAATTGTTAAAATAATGTTTTTAGTTATAAAAATTAAAAGTGAGATTTTTCATAAGTAACATAAAACTAGCGCATCTTTTTACAGAGTTCAGAGACAAAGAAGAACAAACATTGTTGATTTTCCATTGTAAAAAAATATCCTTTTAAACAATATATAAAATTGTTAATTCAAAAGAAAAATTATTCACACTTAATCCCAATTTATTACATTTATTTATGAATGTAATAGACAGTTTATTGATAAAAGTCAAACTATTTTTTTGACGACAACCAAACCCTTGATGCGTTTCGATTGTTCGTAATGCCATCGCACTATTACCTGTTGTACAAACACAATTAAGGGTAAGTTGTTTAAGTTTATTTAAAAAGTAAGCTGGATGCATGTAGTTTTATCTCATAGAAGTCCAAATGACGGAAACAGCTTAAATATATAAGTTTTGGCAAGATATCAAAATTTAGAAAATATCTTATATTCTTAAACGAGCAATAATTGTATAGTTCCTGGTAGACCGAGCCTTGCTCGGAGCTTTATGATAAGCATTTTGAGGAAAATTTTAAAGTTTTTATTTATTTTATATTATAAAGTGCTAAAATAAATTTAGAGGAAAGACATTGTAGAAATATTCAGTTAATTTTGAATTATTTGATTTATTTTGTCCGACCAACACATAGTTTGCATAGTTTACAGTTTAACTCATTTTGAATAATTTTGGAAATTATTCATATCAACAGAAACCTCTGTCGACTCATGCGCAACAACTTTGCTAAAGATTATAGTCTGATCAAATGCACAGTTTACGATTTAATTCATTTTGAGTAGTTTTCTGTGGCGCCACCTGTCGGACTTTGCTTATTCCAATTCATAAAACTTCTTCGGCTTATCCGTAACAACTTTGCTGAAGATTATACCATGATTAAATGTACAGCATACGATTAAATTGACTTTGAGTAAATTTCAGTAGCGCCACCTGTCGAAATTTCTTCATACCAACTAAGAAACCTTCGTCGGCTCATGTGCAACAACTTTGCTAAAGATTGTAGCATGATTAAATGTACAGATTACGATTAAATTGACTTTGAGTAAGTTTCTGTAGCGCCACCTGTCGGAAATTATTCATACCAACTAAAAAGCCTTCGTCGGCTCATGCGCTACAACTTTGCTAAAGATCATAGCATGATCAAATGTACAGTTTACGATTTAATTAATTTTTAGTAATTTCCATCTGTCGGAAATTAGTCTTATCAACTTTAAAACCTTCGCCGGCTTATCCGCAACATCTTCGCTAAAGAGCATAACACAATCAAATTCACAGTTTACTATTCTATAAAGAACATACATACAGACAAACATTCATTTGTTTATAATAATACTAATTTTTCCCCCTTTTTATTCCCTAATTTCTAAAAGTTCCATATGTATATTTGGTACTTTTTTGGTGCCAATTGAATTCGGTACAATTTTTTTAAACGCATTTAACATAATGTATAATGTTCCTATTCATATTACTTTGGAGATGTTAAGTTATCATTTTATCCCATTTTTACCCATTTTGGCTCCAAAATCAAAAAAGTACCAAATACGTGTTTCATGTTTTTTTTTACATCTATTGATTGCAGTACCAATTTTCTTTCTATATTCTTTAGTTTAAAATATAAGAGTGGGTTAAAAAGGTGCCAAAAAAACTATTTTCACCCTTTTTTACCCCCTATCGGACATAGTTTCAAAAAAGTACCAAACACCTGTCCGCTTATTTTCAAAGCTGTTTAAAACGTAATTTTAATTTTGTTTCTATACCTATTACTTTAGGATACATAGCGTTTTCGATCTTTTCCCCTTTTTACCCGTTT
Organism: Stomorhina lunata; assembly: GCA_933228675.1. Lineage (NCBI taxonomy): Eukaryota > Metazoa > Arthropoda > Insecta > Diptera > Rhiniidae > Stomorhina > Stomorhina lunata. The sequence continues at coordinate 16,511 of CAKOFX010000014.1, forward strand.
TTACCCTCTTAGAGGTAAAAGTTCCAAAAGTCCCTTCTTCTTCGACCTATACATCAAAAAAGATACCCACTGTCCAAATTTTATCAAAATCGTTAGAGCCGTTTTCGAGATAGCCATTCTATACATATACTGCAATCAATAGATGTAAAAAAAACATGAAACACGTATTTGGTACTTTTTTGATTTTGGAGCCAAAATAGGTAAAAAAGGGATAAAATGATAACTTAACATCTCCAAAGTAATATGAATAGGAACATTATACATTATGTTAAATGCGTTTTAAAAAAATGTACCGAATTCAATTGGCACCAAAAAAGTACCAAATATACATATGGAACTTTTAGAAATTAGGGAATAAAAAGGGGGAAAACTTAGTATTATTTTAAACAAATGAATGTTTGTCTGTATGTATGTTCTTTATAGAATAGTAAACTGTGAATTTGATTGTGTTATGCTCTTTAGCGAAGATGTTGCGGATAAGCCGGCGAAGGTTTTAAAGTTGATAAGACTAATTTCCGACAGATGGAAATTACTAAAAATTAATTAAATCGTAAACTGTACATTTGATCATGCTATGATCTTTAGCAAAGTTGTAGCGCATGAGCCGACGAAGGCTTTTTAGTTGGTATGAATAATTTCCGACAGGTGGCGCTACAAAAACTTACTCAAAGTCAATTTAATCGTAATCTGTACATTTAATCATGCTACAATCTTTAGCAAAGTTGTTGCACATGAGCCGACGAAGGTTTCTTAGTTGGTATGAAGAAATTTCGACAGGTGGCGCTACTGAAATTTACTCAAAGTCAATTTAATCGTATGCTGTACATTTAATCATGCTATAATCTTCAGCAAAGTTGTTACGGATAAGCCGAAGAAGTTTTATGAATTGGAATAAGCAAAGTCCGACAGGTGGCGCCACAGAAAACTACTCAAAATGAATTAAATCGTAAACTGTGCATTTGATCAGACTATAATCTTTAGCAAAGTTGTTGCGCATGAGTCGACAGAGGTTTCTGTTGATATGAATAATTTCCAAAATTATTCAAAATGAGTTAAACTGTAAACTATGCAAACTATGTGTTGGTCGGACAAAATAAATCAAATAATTCAAAATTAACTGAATATTTCTACAATGTCTTTCCTCTAAATTTATTTTAGCACTTTATAATATAAAATATATAAAAACTTTAAAATTTTCCTCAAAATGCTTATCATAAAGCTCCGAGCAAGGCTCGGTCTACCAGGTACTTTGTCTTTATACAGGAAAAATAACACCTTTGACCTTAGTGGTGAAGGGTATCGTATGGTCGGGCTTGACCGACTATAGCACTTTCTTACTAAAATAATTATTTTCATATTGGTTAAAATTTGGATAAAACCAAAAATACTTCCATTTTTAAAACTTTTTTGTCGTCTGTTTACGGCAACTATTGTTAAGCTCAACCGCAAAGAATAAATCTCTGCTGTAAAAGTACAACTTTTATAGCAGGAATTTGGATAAAAGTGTAAACCAATTGTTTGCATTTAACGTTGATAAATTAAATGCAAAAGTTAGCCTGCAAAATATTTTTTTTTTTTCTGTTGCTGTTGTTATTGTGGCAACAATTTTTTGAAGTGATTGACAAATAAAATTGCTGTAGGTAATTAATTTTAAAAAATTAGGCAAAATGTTTCTCATTAAATGGGAATGGATTGAATGTAGTTTGCAGTTCTTACAGTAACAATTAAGAGAAAATTTTCTAAGTCTTTAAATAATAATTTTTCTATGTTTTTCCTACTGACAATATAAAACTTAAAGTAAATGGTTACGATTAAATGACCACTAAATTTTTGCCTAAATTCCTGAAGTGCTGCAGAGTTATAGGAAGAAAGTGAGGTTTTAAAAACAATTTTTTTGAAATGTTGTTTTTTTAAACATTGTAAATCCTTTTTTTTTTGTTTTTTTGCACGATAAATATAAAATAGTTATAAACTAAATTTTCCTAAACCACTTCACTGAAATATTTTTGGTTTTTCTATCTCATTCAAAACTAAATTATTATTGTTTTATTTACTGAACACAGAATGCATTTATTCTTATAGTATTGCACAAAATATACATACAAGATACGAAAATAAAATCAGACTTTTGCAGCTACAACTACAATTGTCTTGTCCTTCCCTTAACAGTGAGTAAGTCATTCTAGGTGATCTGTTAGCTCAAATAGCAAATGTGTTATCTGTCATGTTAACGTTTTTGTTGCTAAACTTTTTTGTCTCTTATGTCTGGGTCTTAAAAATGTTTACAACTGGGTACCTATTAGTAAAATTTGAAATGTAGGGCAATCGTATGTGTACTTCATTATGAGTAAAAATTAGTGTATGGTAGTATGTATGTCGAAATTGTTTGAGGAAAAAAGGATTGAACTTGGGACCTCTGATATGCCAGACGGATGACTAACCTGCTATACTACGGCGGTTTACAAAGAATTGGAAGTTGGTTGTAGAAAAGTAAGAGAAACTTAGAGGATAATTAAAATTTGTAAGCTTTGCTTGATATAGTGAATAAATAATGTAGTACCTGGTTGACCGAGCCTTGCTCGGAGCTTTATTATAAGCATTTTGAGCAAAATTTTGAAGTTTTTATATATTTTATATTATAAAGTGCTAAAATAAATTTCGAGGAAAGACATTGCACAAATATTCAGTTAATTTTGAATTATTTGATTCAATTTGTCCGACCAACACATAGTTTGCATAGTTTACAGTTTAACTCATTTTGAATAATTTTGGAAATTATTCATATCAACAGAAACCTCCGTCGACTCATGCGCAACAACTTTGCTAAAGGTTATAGTCTGATCAAATGCACAGTTTACGATTTAATTCATTTTGAGTAGTTTGCAGTGGCTCCACCTGAAGTTGTTCATACCACATAAGAAACCTTTGTCTGCTTATTCGTAACAACTTTGCTTATGATTATAACATGATCAAATGCACAGTTTACGATTTAATTCACTTTGAGTAATTTTCTGTGGCGCCACCTGTCGGACTTTGCTCATTCCAATTCATAAACCTTCTTCGGCTTATCCGTAACAACTTTGCTGACGATTATAGCATGATTAAATGTACAGCATACGATTAAAATGACTTTGAGTAAATTTCAGTGGCGCCACCTGTCGAAATTTCTTCATACCAACTAAGAAACCTTCGTCGGCTCATGTGCAACAACTTTGCTAAAGATTGTAGCATGATTAAATGTACAGATTACGATTAAATTGACTTTGAGTAAGTTTCTGTAGCGCCACCTGTCGGAAATTATTCATACCAACTATAAAGCCTTCGTCGGCTCATGCGCTACAACTTTGCTAAAGATCATAGCATGATCAAATGTACAGTATACGATTTAATTCATTTTTAGTAATTTTCCGTGGCGCCATCTGTCGGAAATTAGTCTTTTTTTTTTTGTATTGGACCAACACTCAGGGGATGACCCCTACATATGCATATGCATTGTGATGGAACTAGGAAAATAGGTTGTGGGAAGGAGGATAGAGGGAGTAGTGTTTGTGGATATTTGATTTAAACCTTAGGATATCATAATTAGAGGGAAAGACTGATGCAGGAAGTTTATTCCACATTCGAGCTGTACGGCTAAAAAACGAGTTTTCTCTATAGTGCGTCGTGCGATCCACTGGAAAATCGACTACAAAGGGATGGACCCTTGTAGAGTTGCGTGTGCTACGAAGAAATGTACGGGTTTCAGGAACAAGATCTCTAATTTCATTTGAGCACATCCCATTATAGTAGCGATAGAACAGTGAAACGCAACCCACATTACGACGATGCTCCAATGAGGCAATAGAGTTGGCTACTCTACTGTCACCGATAAGCACCTTCGCCCTCTCTTGTACGCGGTCGAGAAGCTCCAAAATAGACTTTGAAGCACCGGCCCATACATGAGAGTTGTATTCCATTTTCGGTCGGATATATGTGGTATAGATATTAAGGAGATCAGTTGGAGTGAAGTATGCCTTACACCGCTTTAGAAAACCGAGACACTTGAATGCTTCTTTCGACACTTGGAAAACGTGATTAGTCCAGCGGACATCACACTGAATTTTCATGCCTAGAACATCAAGAGTTTCCGATTCCTCAATATTTATACCACCCATAGTTACAGATGATGCAACATTGTCCGTAACGCGTTTATGTGTTAACACAAAACATTGGGTCTTTCGAGCGTTGAAATCGACCCTATTTAAACGACCCCAATCGGATATTGTAGATAGGTCAGAATTAAGCATATCATTCATGGTTTGCCTCTTGGAATTAATCTCCAATATGCTTGGCCTGTAGTTAAATGAATACGAATGACAGATGTTGCTATCATCTGCAAAAGAGTAGATAGGGTTGGAAGTTTGACATAGAAGGTCATTTAGACAAATAAGAAATAGAGTAGGAAAAAGAAATTTTATCCCTTTTTACCCATTTTGGCTCCAAAATCAAAAAAGTACCAAATACGTGTTTCATGTTTCTTGTACATCTATTGATTGCAGTACCAACTTTCTTTCTATATTCTTTAGTTTAAAATAAAAGAGTGGGTTAAAAAGGTGCCAAAAAAACTATTTTCACCCTTTTTTACCCCCTATCGGACATAGTTTCAAAAAAGTACCAAACACCTGTCCGCTTATTTTCATAGCTGTTTAAAATTTCAATTTTGTTTCTATACCCATTACTTTAGGAGATATAGCGTTTTCGATTTTTCCCCTTTTTACCCGTTTTTACCCTCTTAGAGGCAAAAGTTCCAAAAGTCCCTTCTTCTTCGACCTATACATCAGAAAAGATACCCACTGTATATATATATATATATATACAATTATTGCTCGTTTAAGAATATAAGATATCGTTCAGATCTAGGATATAATTTACATAAATCCTAGGTCTGAACGATATTTTGGTACTAAAAGATATTAGTGTAAAGGTTTCCGTAAACGCAGATGATGTAACAATAGTAATCATAAACTCCTTTCTCATAAGCTTATAGCAGCAAACACTAAATTTGATTTGTGAAGGCATTCTCCAAGATTAAAAATAACACAGTTGTAGTATGTGTATGGCTATGGGAAAACAATCAATCATTCTGGTTATATATATTGTAGCGCTATTAAAAACGATAATAACGAAAATTTAGTTTAAGTTAGTCTTATTACTTACTTATTATTAGATTAGTACTTATTAATATAATTCTACCCTGAACATACTTAAGGACACTTAAATAAATACTAAAAGAAATGTTCCTTTATAATTTCTTTTTATTCAAAATTTAATTAGGAAGAGATTTTCCAAGCATTTCAATGCTTGTAAACACAAAACCACAAAACTTGTTTCAGTTGCATAAGGTTTTATGTATTTTCTGACTTTAATCTTATAATCCAACTGCCACCTTAATTTGTAATGTTGTGAATTTCGTTATAATCAGAATCAGTTTTAGTTTATTTATTCATATAAAAGGATAATCACATCTGCAATGTTATATCTATACAGGTGTTTGTGTTTATCTTTGAATTCATATCCTTTTGATGTGTTTTTACCATCTTCGTTCTAATTAAAATATTTCCCATCATAAAACAAATAGAAAGACAGAGCTCTTCAGAGTAATTAAAATATTTCATATCCTTATCTGCACTTGGATTCCAGTTAAGTAGTGCAATACTTGTATCTCGTATTTACCAACATATGTTTTTTGGTTTGTTTCAAGTTGTTTTATATGATTCTAGCTTTGTCTTAAAACTTTGTGTCATCAAATGTTTAGTAACTAAACTTTAGTTAATAACACTCTGATACAGTGAAAATACATTCGGAACGAAACCAAGCTCAACCAGTAGAACTCGGTTAGAAGATCACTTTACCATTTTTAAAATTTTCGATATACCCTCAAAATCGAAAATTATCGATAAAAAACGATTTTTTTGGACTTAGCGGAGAAAAGAAGGCTTAACTGAGTCATTTTTACATCGATTTTAAATTTTAAAATGTGTTTCGACAGAAAACAAAATAGGCTTTCACTTCGTAAAGACATTTTATTAACATGACCAACTTATCATTAAAAGTTTTTCCGCTAAAGTTAAAATTTTATTTTTTTTTTCGATTTTTTCAACTTCGGAAGCTTTTTTTTTCGTAAAATTTATCAGAAGACCTAATATATTTTGACTTAAAAAAAAATCATGGTTACCATTTTGTAAAACAAGAGTACTTTAATTAAAATCGAAAACATATTAACAGAGATATAACAATTTTAGTAAAAAAGGTGAATTCAGTATTATTTGTATATTAGAAAATTTTCTTTACAATACTACGTTAGAGTGTTTTTTCAACTTTTTTCGAAAGTAGAGAAATGGCGGTCGGATTATTATGGCATTCGGTGAGAAACTTCAAATAACAAAATTTAAGCCAAATCGGACTAGGCCATGAAGTTGAAAGTTGCGTTTATAAGAAAAAATATGGCCAATTTTTTAGTTCTTGCAAAATTTAACTTTTCTAGTAAATATTTTAACAAAGTGTAAATATTAATTCATAATGTAGACTCAATTAGCTTTCTATCTACGTAAGTAGCGTATAAATAGGCTAAGGATTTTTTGAGTTATCGGAAATTTTCATAGAAATTTTGGGTCCTTGAAGACATCTATTTGATTTTATGATATTTGTTGATGGAAAGCAAATTGGGTCTAAATTACAAATTAACATTCAGAGTTTGTCAAAAAGTTAACCTTATAGGTCAAAATTTAACTTCATTTATAAGTGCGCATAAATATAACTACTTATACATATATTGTACGTTAATTAAACTGGCCCTTTTACAAACAAAAACTTTTATTTTTTTTAATTCGCTGTTAATTTAAATTTAAATAATCTAGGTTCACAAAATATTTAATGCACTTTTCAAGTAAATATAAAAAATATAACAAAATATTGCGGAAAACGGCGTCCCAATGTGAAAAAATCGGAAAAAAAAATAAAAATTTAAATTTGTTTGAAAATATTTTTGTGATAATTTGATGAAATAAAAAATCTTTTTTAACAAGAAGAAAGCCTGATGTCTTGTCTGTCTCAAACCGTGTTAAAATTTCAAATCGATAAACAAATGACTTAGCTAGGCCTATTTTTGTCCGAGAAGACCAAAAAAATCGTTTTTATCGATAACTTTCGATTTTGAGGGTATATCGAAATTTCTAAAAATGACAAACTGATACACTCAATAAGGCCTATCGTTTGATATAGGTTTCCTTAAAAGTGTATTTCTTTTTCCTCAAAATGTATCAGTGTGTAATTGGTTATCTTATCTTATCTTATATTCTTAAACGAGCAATAATTGTATATATATATATATATATATATATATATATATATATATATATATATATATATATATATATATATATATATATATATATAGAATGGCTATCTCGAAAACGGCTCTAACGATTTTGATAAAATTTGGACAGTGGGTATCTTTTTTGATGTATAGGTCGAAGAAGAAGGGACTTTTGGAACTTTTACCTCTAAGAGGGTAAAAACGGATAAAAAGGGGACAAAATCGAAAACGCTATGTCTCCTAAAGTAATAGGTATAGAAACAAAATTAAAATTACGTTTTAAACAGCTTTGAAAATAAGCGGACAGGTGTTTGGTACTTTTTTGAAACTATGTCCGATAGGGGGTAAAAAAGGGTGAAAATAGTTTTTTTGGCACCTTTTTAACAGACTCTTATATTTTAAACTAAAAAATAGAAGAAGAAACTTGGTACTGCAATCAATAGATGTAAAAAAAACATGAAACACGTATTTGGTACTTTTTTGATTTTGGAGCCAAAATGGGTAAAAAAGGGATAAAATGATAACTTAACATCTCCAAAGTAATATGAATAGGAACATTATACATTATGTTAAATGCGTTTTAAAAAAATGTACCGAATTCAATTAGCACCAAAAAAGTACCAAATATACATATGGAACTTTTAGAAATTAGGGAATAAAATGGGGGAAAAATTAGTATTATTTTAAACAAATGAATGTTTGTCTGTATGTATGTTCTTTATAGAATAGTAAACTGTGAATTTGATTGTGTTATGCTCTTTAGCGAAGATGTTGCGGATAAGCCGGCGAAGGTTTTAAAGTTGATAAGACTAATTTCCGACAGATGGCGCCACTGAAAATTACTAAAAATTAAATAAATCGTAAACTGTACATTTGATCATGCTATGATCTTTAGCAAAGTTGTAGCGCATGAGCAGACGAAGGCTTTTTAGTTGGTATGAATAATTTCCGACAGGTGGCGCTACAGAAACTTACTCAAAGTCAATTTAATCGTAATTTGTACATTTAATCATGCTACAATCTTTAGCAAAGTTGTTGCACATGAGCCGACGAAGGTTTCTTAGTTGGTATGAAGAAATTTCGACAGGTGGCGCCACTGAAATTTACTCAAAGTCAATTTAATCGTATGCTGTACATTTAATCATGCTATAATCTTCAGCAAAGTTGTTACGGATAAGCCGAAGAAGGTTTATGAATTGGAATGAGCAAAGTCCGACAGGTGGCGCTACAGAAAATTACTCAAAATGAATTAAATCGTAAACTGTGCATTTGATCAGACTATAATCTTTAGCAAAGTTGTTGCGCATGAGTCGAGAGAGGTTTCTGTTGATATGAATAATTTCCAAAATTATTCAAAATGAGTTAAACTGTAAACTATGCAAACTATGTGTTGGTCGGACAAAATAAATCAAATAATTCAAAATTAACTAAATATTTCTACAATGTCTTTCCTCTAAAATTTATTTTAGCACTTTATAATATAAAATATATAAAAACTTTAAAATTTTCCTCAAAATGCTTATCATAAAGCTCCGAGCAAGGCTCGGTCAACCAGGTACTGTATTAATAATTTAAATAAATTTTAATTAAGGTTTAAAAAGAGTAGGTATGTATAATTCTCTAATTTTTTGGTAAAAGTGTTAATTAAGGGCCTTATTTAATATAAACAAAATTAAAATAAAAAAAGAATCAGTTCTTCTGCTTTTAGTTTATGATTAGTAAAAATAGACTAATGGCGTAATGTTGATAGTTATGGTTATCTTAACTTAACTATACCTATATAAGCAAATCCTTATTTAAAGAAAATTTTATGATTTTACTCCATAAAAATTCTTAATAAATACTTAAGTTGTTTCTTTAATGACTTATCTTGATTTTTTTAGGACACTTGTGATTTTCAAAAACCTTTTTCTGATTAATGATAATTATAGAATTAAAAACACGAACGATATTTTTCGTGGACAAAAATATAAATATATATTTTATAACTACATACAAAGGTCTGTTCTTTTTCGTATACAAAGCTAAATATTTACTAAATTTTGTTATCATACAAATATTTTCTCAAGACTTATACTATATATTTAAGCTATTTCCGTCATTTGGACTTATATGAGAGCTAGGGTCAAATGTAGACAAATTTGCTTACAAAATGTATGAATGCAAAAATTATAAAATTGTCATTATCTTCAGATTTACGAGCGTTTTTGTGATTTTCATCTCATTTAGTGTGTTTTGACTGAAGAGCTTGTATGGGAGCTATGGTCAAATGTAGACCGATTTCAACGAAATTTGGTACATTTATTTCTGTTTACATAAGCAGTTTTTGCTTTAAATTTGAAAAAGTCATTACAAAATATTGATATTTGTGGTCGAAATATTAATTCCTGTCAGTTAGACCTATGGGAGGTACCATAAATAATGAACTGATTTTGAAGAGTTTTAGTAGCCACTAGTAAAAAATAGTCTGTACCAAATTGTATCAAATTATCTTTGGAATTGCTACTTCTACTTTGATTATATGGTTTATATGGGGAACAGGCAATCAGTTGTCCAGACGGACGGACGAACTAACATCGTTTGATCGACTCAGAAAGTGATTTGAACTCTATTGGTATACTTAAAGATGGGTTTAAGATCAATATTTCTATGAGTTACATACATCATCACAAACTTCCCACCTAAGTTCAAAAAAGTACATTTTATTTTAAAATTTTGGTACAAAATCAAGAATCCCTTTCTGGTATAAATACCGCGTTACTGTCAATGTGAAGTTTATGCTGCCTTGTATAACAGACATGGATTTCCGAAGAATCCTCTACCAAACACTTTATAGCATTATTGGTCTTAGTAAACAATTCTAGGTTTAAATGCTCATGGTTTTACAACTGGCCTTTCGTAAAGGTAAACAAATATTTAAAAATATAAATTTAAATATATGACTCTATTGAACTCTATTTAAAAACTTTAGAAATATTTGTTTTCTTGTTTTAGAAACAACTCACTTTAGTTTTCTTATGAAAACACTTTCATCAACAAGACCTATATTACACCACATGTAAGTTTAAAACGTATATTAGAGAAGCTTTATGGAACCAACAACAAATAATGTAAGTTTTCACTCGTTGTTCTGGTTGGCGATAAATTTTGTAAAACTTCAATAAATCACGTTTTGTCCCACAAATACATGAACAATGTATTTGTTGCAACTAACAGATTTTCACCTGATTTATAAATATATAGCTTAAGTAGATTCTAACAAACCATTTATATTATTTTGATAGAACCACATAATAACACTAATTTTCATTTTACCAAACTAATGTTTGAAAAATAAAAAGGAAGAAAATGCCCTATAAAGTTTTAGAAAATGTTTTGGTTTGCTTGAAAACAATTCAATTGTGTTCGTGCTTTAACCAGTTAAAATTTGCTGATAATATTTCATGCAGTCCCTTCTGATAGCCCACCAATAGAATACTCATAAATAGAAATTACAAACTTTTTAAAAGGAGAGTTTAAGATTAAAATACGTGATCCGTTCCTTTATTGTTTTGGGTAAAGAAAAATTTCAGTATTGGAAAATTTCGCTTATATTTAAAAGCCTTTAAAAGTTTACTTTTTGGTTTATATATTTTAAATTGAATTTTAAATTTTTTATTTGCCTTGAATGCGGTTTGTTAGCTACCTTTATAAAACGTGCTTTAAATGAAAATGACCAAAAAGAAACCTATAAAGGGTTTGTAATATTTCGATTAGTAACACATCGGCATAGGAATACTTATTAGTTAATTAGAAGAATTTAACCATTATTTACTTGACACAACTTAGCAAAAAACAAGTAAGAAAGTGCTATAGTCGGTCAAGACCGACCATACGATACCCTTCACCATTATGGTCAAAGGTGTTCTTTTTCCTATATATAACAAATATTTGCTATATTTTGCCATCATACAAACATTTTCTCAAGACTTATATATTTAAGCTGTTTTTTCTCATTTTGACTTATATGATAGCTAGGGTTAAATGCGGAGCGATTATCTCGAAATTTCTCAAATTGATTACAATTTTTACAAAAATTATGTATGAAATAAATAAACTTAAAATTCTCATTATCTTTAAATTTACGAGCGTTTTAATGAATTTTGTCTCATTTAGTGCATTTTTAAAGAAAAGTTTGTACACTCAGGAAATTATTATAGTAACTGATTGTATGTTGTTTAGGAAATTTTCGGTTATGTTGTTTTCAAATGAATATTCAATTAAATTTATATGAAAATTGATTTTTAACATATTTATACATTTGTTTAAAAAACAACCTACAAAAAAATACTGAAAATCCGTAACATTTGAAAATATCAGTTGTTTAGTTTTTGTATATTTTTTCAATTATTGTATCAAATATAATTCGTATTTGTTTAATTATTGTTTTTCCTTAAGTATCTTAGGTTTGCCTACTGAAGAAACTTTTTATAATACTGGCCGCCTATCACGGGGTATTGCCTAAGCAAACAACAAACTTTGTTTTGTCTGTTTGGTTTTTTGATGCCTTAAAGGATATAACCTTTTTATGGTTTCGTCTTTTATATTACGTTAATTACAAAAACAAATGAAAATTGTCCGTTTTACGGAAATTTTACGTAGTTTTTTACCATTCAATTTTTTAAAAATAAATGAAAATTTCCGTTTTTTATACTAAAAATGTAGTTTAAATTTTTGTCAGTAATTTTTTTGAAAACAACTGAATATTCCGTTTTTAAAACTGAAAATGTAGTTTAAGTATTTGTCAGTTAAATTTAAATGAAATATTTATTGAATTGAATGAAAAATCTGTTGACCGGTTTTTAAATGAATGTTCATTCATTTCAAATTACATTTTAAGTTAATTTTACTTACATAATATTCTGAGTGTATGGGAGCTATGGTTAAATGTGGACTGATTTCAAATTTGGTACAGTGATTTAAGTTTACATAAGCAGTATTTGGTTTAAATTTCATGAAAAAATATTGATATTTGTGGCCAATATATCAATTTCGGGAAGTGGGACCTATGGAGGTAAAATAAATAATGGACCGATTTTGACGAATTTCAATAGCCATGGTCCCATTATCAAAAAAGTGATCTGTGCCAAATTTCATTAAATTATCTTTAGAATTGCGACATGTAGTTTGATTACAAGGTTTACATGGGGGTCCAGCCAGCCAGGTAGACGGACGGACGGACATCGCTAAATCGACTCAGAAAGTGATTCTAAGCCTATTGGTATACTAAAAGGTGGGTCTAAGACAAATATTTCCATGCGTTACATACATCAGCACAAACTTATAACACCCTTTCCACCTATGGTGGTCAAGGTTATAAAAATTTTCTCCAAAATCTTTTCGAGTTAGCTTAAATGATGGGATGGCCTTGTATACAGAATTTGTTATTCATACGACAAGAATGCATAAATGAATGCTATATTTTCAGAACGCGTTAAACAACACTTTTGAGTAATTCAAAGAAACCTTCCTAGCAGCCTTGATATTAATTTTAAAAGTCGAATATTTGTTTCCATGAATGCAATTAAAATTTGCAATTTTTTGATATCATCAAACATTTTTTTTTCAATATTAATATACTTTTTAAAAATAATTAAAATTTTGCGTTCAACACGTTTTAAAACTAAACAACCGTCCCGTACGTCAAAAGTAATATGAAAATTAATGAAAAAATGAACTTAAGGAGAGTATGATATTATTCTCAAAGCCATAATGTAAAAGGGCGTATTAGCTAAATAAAATAAAAATAAGAATTGATTTCAAAAAACGACAAGCGAGTAAACGCTTCTTAAGGTTTTGTCTAATTTTTGAGATATACCTTTGTTTTAACATTAATTAGGAAAATTTTTTAAATTTGTTTTCACTAAATGATGCGGTTACCCTCATAAAGCATTAATCGACCAAAAACACGATTAATATTTTTTTGTTGTCTAACACGTTTTCAAAGCATTCAATTCTGGAAGAGTTTATAGTCAATTGTGCATTTTATTGAAATACAAATACAGGTATTTTAGTTTGTTTTTTAGTTGTTTTATTTTTATAGATTTTTAACTAATCAAAAATGAATGCAGCTGCAACATAAAACCCAACAGTTTACTTATTTTAATACAAGAGTTATTTTATGCAATGTTTTGATAAATAAAAGTTATTGAAAACAGAACACACACATTATTTCTTCATTTCCTTTCTGAATTTACTTAAATCTCCTCTCTGTTTACTATCCCACGTAGTCCTGCTCATTGTTTTACTTCCTAAACACGACGTGTGTTTTCTTTTATCAAAAGAAAAACGTAAAACTGCAAAGAAAACGAGAACGAAAGCCAGTAGCAATAACTACGATTCTTCCTTTGCAGTTCGTAAATCTTTCAACGTGATCTGATAACTTAAATAGCAAATATTTAATCTGACATGTTAGTGCATTTGTTGGTTTCTTAACTCTGTTGTTCCAGAATATCTGTGCCCTTAGCAAAAGCTAAGAAAATCTTATTAATTTTGGGGGAAATTATTTTAAATTCGTATCATTTAATATGATATAACCAAGAAGTTCTTAGAAACAAGTTACATCGATAAAATACAAGTGTGAGTACTATTTATACCCTTCACCACCATAGGTGGAAAGGGTATTATAAGTTTGTGCTGATGTATGTAACGCATAGAAATATTTGTCTTAGACCCACTTTTAATATACCAATAGGCTTAGAATCACTTTCTGAGTCGATTTAGCGATGTCCGTCCGTCCGTCCGTTCGTCTGGCTGGCTGGACCCCCATGTATACCTTGTAATCAAACTACAGGTCGCAATTCTAAAGATAATTTGAAGAAATTTGGCGCAGATCATTTGTTTGATAATGGGACCATGGCTATTGAAATTGGTCAAAATCGGTTTGTTATTTCTGGTACCTCCCATAGGTCCCACTTCCCGGAATTGATATATTGGCCACAAATATCAATATTTTTTCATGAAATTTAAAACAAATACTGCTTATGTAAACTTAAATCACTGTACCAAATTTCGTTAAAATCGGTCCACATTTGACCATAGCTCCAATAGAAACTTTTCTTTGAAAACGCACTGAGACAAAAAATCACTAAAACGCTCGTAAATCTAAAGATAATAAAAATTTTGAGTATATTTTATGCATACATAATTTTTGTAATAACTGTAATCAATTTGCTAAATTTCGAGATAATCGGTCCACATTTGACCCTAGCTCTCATATAAGTCCAAATGACGGAAACAGGTTAAATATATAAGTTTTGAGAAAATGTTTGTATGATGACAAAATTTAGCAAATATTTGTCTTTATACAGGAAAAATAACACCTTTGACCTTAGTAGTGAAGGATATCGTATAGTCGGGCTTGACCGACTATAGCGCTTTCTTACTTGTTTTGACTATAACGAAATTTACGCACCATTTACCTTCGGTATTCCAGATAAAGATAAAGAACAGATTCAAAGCAGTATATGCGTTTCTGAACTTAGTAGCCTGATTACTCTGAGTTCTTTATAAATTATATGAGATATTGATTTGCTGATTTATGCAATTTTTACTCACTTACTTAAATGGCCTATAGTAACAACCTGTTTTGGTCAAAGGTCGAGCATATTTTAGAATTCCATGCGCTTCTGTTTTGCAATTTTTAGGGTGTTATAATTAACTCGGAAACATTCCACATTGATACAAATTCGTTAGCAATTGGTTCATATTTTTCAAGAATGTGGGAAGTGAAGGAAGATGAACGCTGAAAACTAATTGTGTTTTGTTTAATCGATAATCTGCGCATTTACTTTTGGTTTATAAACATAATTCGTAAAGATTTTGTTTATAAAATAAGTTATAAGTTTTCGATCTGTCTAAAATTGGGGATACTCCTCCTGAAGAGGTGGCCTAACCAACAATCGAAATTCGTCGAGGAATTTTGGTTTCTCGGCAAACATTTTTTGGCTTTTATTAATAAATTTGTCTGTTACATTAATAAATAAATGTAACAGATTTGGGATTAAATACGATTACTCTGTATTTTTTGGGTAAAGGGTATCAAATACTCGATTAGAACTTTCATATTTTTTTGCTGCATTTTGGGGGAAAATTCGAATGCAGAAACATTTGTGAAAGAGTTTTATTTAAAATTAAATATGTGTATTTATGTTTAGACAAACCAAATGACAAATTTAGGTGTGAAATTTTATAAAGAGATAAATAATAGTGAGATAATTACAAACTGATTGGCACGCATAAAATGCACTTTAATCTATTGGTGAATCGTAGTACTATCGCCTAATTGTGAACGATATAAAGCTTGATAATAAGATTAGTAGGCTATTAGAGCTATTAAAGTATTCTATAATAAGATTTTTCTGTTTTTACACCCTTCACTAAAATAGATGGAAGGTTATTATAAGTTTGTGCTGATGTATGTAACGTATAGAAATATTTATCTTAGACCCACCTTTTATTATGCCAATAGGCTTAGAATCACTTTCTGAGTCGAATTAGCAATGTCAGTCCATCCGTCCATCCATCTGGCTGACTTGACCCCTATGTAAACCATGTAATCAAAGTACAGGTAAACCTTAATCACTGTACTAAATTTCGTTGAAATCGGTCAACATCTGACCATAGCTCCCATGGAAACTCTTTTGTCAAAACGCACTAAATGAGACAAAAGTCAGTTAAACGTAAGTCTGAAGATAATGAGAATTTTGGGTTTATTTTTTGCATACATATTTTTTGTACTATAATTATATCAACTGTAATCATTTTGCCAAATTTCGAGATAATCGACCCACGTTGGACTCTAGCTCCCATATAAGTCCAAATGACGAAAACAGCTTCAATATATAAGTTTTAAGAAAATGATGTATGATGGCAAAATTTAGCAATATTTGTCTTTATGCAGAAAAAAGAACACCTTTGTTCTTAGTGGTGAAGGGTATTGTATGGTCGGGCTTGACCGACTATACCACTTTCTTACTTTTTGTAATTATATTTGAAATATTTACTTGTGACTCAAGCATATTTTCCAAAAAAATGTTGTGTTTTTGTATTAAAACCCCTAAATACATGAACCATGTTTTAATTTTTTTGTAATCTTACACCTATACATATCTGCCCTTTGTATTTTAACTAGTCTTATACCTAAATTGTCGTCTTTTGTTTTGGTTACTTTACATCTTGTATTTGCATGTTTGTAAAAAGATATTATAAGATGATATATCTACTACAATAAATTTAGATTTTTCAAAGCATTTCAAGTATATTTACTATTCTCCGCAAACTTCCCAAATTTCTATATTTTCAAATTCCTTTTTCCGGTACTAGCAAAATAGTCCAATATGTTTGCACACTAGACTTAGGTATATAACTAATATTAACTCAATAATAAGATTTCTTTTGCCTTCGTTTGCGTTTGGCTAATAAAGTATAAATTACATTATTTTGTATAAAGAAATTTTGGAAAGAAAAAAATATGTTTGTATTTTAAAAACAATAGAAAAAAACTAGAGGGCAAAATAAAAAAATCATAAATTATGATAACTTTAAAAGTTTGCTCTTAAAGTTAAAATAAAATTAAACTTAATATAATAGCTTCTTGATTTCATATTGTGGGATAATAATACTTTGGGTTAAAGCTTTAAGTTTAAAGATACATATTACATTTTTTGGTCCCGCTTTAAGACCAAAGCCAACATATTTTGTTTCGCTATTTATCTCCTTTCGCTTAGTAAAAAAAAATGTTCATGTTTTAACTCCGTATAAAACAATTTTTAGTTAAACACACAGATAATTTGAAATTTAAATCGAAGAAAATTTAATAGGAGTAAAACAACAATTTTATATAAAAGCCACTTGATGAACCGCGAACCATGAAGAACCTTTACTTGAGGTACTTGCAAATAATAACACAAAATCATTTCAATCGTTGCCGAATGAAAATGTTACAGAATAACTTTAACCATAAGCGGAGGAATGCAATGCCTCGACACCAGTAAATAAATTGAAACCATCTTGGGCATACAAATTATAGCCACAACGTTCCCCCAAACAAATTCCATTCATTGAATTTAAGCAGCCAAGTACTTGGCAAACACCTGAAGTACTGAAACTTAAATAATTAAACTAAGAAGGTAAAAAAGAAAAAAAAAAGAAAACATTCGACAAATAAAATAATGAGATGGAAGAAGAATTGATAAAATACTTTAAAATACAAACTAAATACGTATGAAGATTTTTATAAATTTCAGAATTTTTGGTAAAATAAATCAGCCTTTCAGTAGAGCTGTCATCATATACTGAGCAATAACAAGATATTCATTTATTAATCAAGTAAATAAAAAAACAATACCTACATCTATTTTCCATCATTCATTTTAGTATCTGACCATTGTGCAGCTTTACTTCAATATTGAACTCAATGATGCAATTTGACCTACATTTATATGTAATTTTTCCTACACCAAAAAAGTGGGAAAAGTATATTCGGTGTGACCTGATGTAACGTATAGATAATTTAACCTGATAATCAACTTTATATATACCAATTTTATTTAAATTTATAAATAATTGGTAGACACTGTTTTTTAACTATATAAAAATTAAACGGACTTGGTCTATGTTTATTAGTACCTCCAATCGATTTTAGATCCTACTGCCTCGAAATAATTACATTGTTCCCGGAAACTAAATACATATACACTCAGGAAATTATTACAGTAACTGATTGTATGTTGTTTAGGAAATTTTCGGTTATGTTGTTTTCAAATGAATATTCAATTAAATTTATATGAAAATTGATTTTTAACATATTTATACATTTGTTTAAAAAACAACCTACAAAAAAATACTGAAAATCCGTAACATTTGAAAATATCAGTTGTTTATTTTTTATAAATTTGTTCAATTATTGTATCAAATATAATTCGTATTTGTTTAATTATTGGTTTTCCTTAAGTATCTTAGGTTTGCGTAATGAAGAAACTTTTTATAATACTGGCCGCCTATCACGGAGTATGGCCTAAGCAAACAACAAACTTTGTTTTGTCTGTTTGGTTTTTTTATGCCTTAAAGGATATAACCTTTTTATGGTTTCGTCTTTTATGTTAAGTTAATCACAAAACAAATGAAAATTGTCCGTTTTACGGAAATTTTACGTAGTTTTTTACCATTCAATTTTTTAAAAATAAATGAAAATTTCCGTTTTTTATACTAAAAATGTAGTTTAAATTTTTGTCTGTAATTTTTTTGAAAACAACTGAATATTCCGTTTTTAAAACTGAAAATGTAGTTTAAATATTTGTCAGTTAAGTTTAAATGAAATATTTATTGAATTTGAATAAAAAATCAGTTGACCGGTTTTTAAATGAATATTCATTCATTTCAAATTACATTTTTAGTTAATTTTACTTACATAATATTCTGAGTGTACGAGTACGTCTCTTCTAATCTCTATTAATATATTACTTCTGTGGAGTATAATATAGCCGGTCTTGACCGATTATTATTTTTACTGGTATATTATAAATTTATGCAATTTAAGAATACCATATACTTAAACACTTGCATAAAAGGATTATAATGTTGATTCCTTAACTTGAAATAAATTATCCTTAATAGAGTTAAAACAAATTGAAATAAACACAAAATAAACAATTTTAATTGAAGACAAATAAAATACAGATACATTTTATTTAACTTGTGTTATGAAATTTTATATAATATTTAAGATATCTCTTTGTATTCGAAATGCATTTTTCATTGTTATACGAGGGGTGTCGGGGGATGTCGAGAAACAGCAATACCGGAGCTATTATCTTGTAACTGATGTTCCTATAGTAATTTTTGATAACAAATCTCGTATTTAATGGTTCTTTTTTCTTACTCATAAATGCATGTTATTTTGCGTATGTATTTTATGACTTTAATATTTGAAATACTTGACCTTCGAAGAAACTTTAGTATTTAGTATATTTGATCACAGTTTCAAGTTGAAGTTGATGAAATCTTCCAAATGCAGTCGAATGTTGACAAGTCCTTTGGAATGTTTGAACTCATGAAACATGCAACTTTTCACGTTTTTAATACAAAATTTTAAATTTCTGACTGTTAAGATTTTGAAATTTAAACTATTTATATCAACTTTATACTTTTCGGTGACTACTAAAATATCGGTATAGATTTTATTGTTGCTGAAATTCTGTTCTTTTATGGACATACTTCTGTTAAGAATAGCATTTTATAAATTTTATCCGAGTATCCTCAAATTTACTTATTTATTATACTTCTTGACAAGTTTAAAAAAAATTTTTGAACATTAGCAAATTTTTTTGAAATTTTATTTGCTATCATCTTATAATAAAACTTTTCTTTAGTTGACTACAAAAAACTTCAAAAAATTTTAAAACCCATTTTTTGCTAATACTCGTAAAGTATAATTTGTAAAGTTTTTAACAACTCATTTTCAAAACATAAATTGACTTGGAAAAAAGGCAAGAAAAATGCTTAGATATCAGCTTTTTATAAAAAGAACAAAAAAGGTTTTGCAATGACAAATGATTTTTAAAAGGAAAATACAATATAAGAATCACTAAATAAGGAAAGAATAATTTGTATAATAATTTGTAATATTTTAAAATATGTAAACGCCCAATTTAATACTTCTATCACTTCTCCTTTAATATTCAGATAAAATTTACATAATTTCTAAGATTCACTTACATTATCAATTTAAGTACAGGGCAAATGAAAGAGTCCAGCGAATGATAATGTATAAATATTTGATACAAAAATATTAGGTATATTTTGTATTATCTTAAAAAGTTTAAGTTTAGCGAAACGAGAATTTGATGCTGCTTCGACTTATTCCTTTTCATTGTTTCCTATTTGTTACGACACCTCTGCACGGATGACCATTTAATATACCCCCATTATTTTGATGGTGGGTATGAAAAAAGGTAAGAAAAAGCTCTAGTCGCACACTGATTCGTCCCATAGAAAAAACTCCTTTTTCTAATTTTCAGATATGTTCGCCTTTCTTTTATCCGGTAGGCCTACTTCAAATGAAACTCCCTCAAATGTTTGGAAAAAGGATCATAAAAATTGTATTTTCGATTGGAATACAATATCCTTATACAAGTTTGACAATGACATCATGGTTAATAATACGACGTTACAATGCAAAGAAAAAAACTATGAAAAAAATGGTATACATTATGGCAAATTTCAATTTTTTTCGAAAAACTGTTAAATTAAATGGACTCGGAAAAGTATATAAATAAAACGAGATCCCATTTCGTTTAACATCTAAGGATATATTTTGAAATGTTGTCTTCATAGCGCATATAGAATAGTAAGAATAAAAACACCGTTTTTTGAGTTATGCCCTTTTTAAAAAATGTTTATTTTAGAAAAATTTTTTAAAAGTAGTTGGCTTTGTTATGAGATTAATTTTTATTATCGCCTGTTTTAAGAAATTTATAAACATTATATTAAAAAATGGTAAATATATATAACAAAACTTTATTTAGTGTTTGGGTTAGATCCCCGGGAAAGAAAAGAGTAAGTGCAGAAGAGAAATTAAAAAAGAAATTAAAAAATGAAGAAAATTTTTGTAAAAAAGAAATAAAAATTAAAACCATGCGAGTTTTAAGTAAATTTAGCAAAACTTGGCTGGATTCAAATAGAACCAAAAGTCGGTTTTAAAAGAAAATAAAAATTTGTTGGATAAAATATTTGTTACTTATAATAAGGTAAGTGTTTTTGTCACGTTTACTATAACTGACTATATGATTGAAATTGTTACTCTAAAAAGGATAATGTCGGAGGTAGACCTAAAAAGACGTTCCAAGATTTGAGCGATAAGTCTAAATATAACAGAGTAAAGAACTTAGCACAAGATTTTACAATAGAAGAATTAGAATATGCTTTAAAACTAAAGAAAAAAAAGGTAAATACCCCGAACCCAAGAGATAAAGAATCAAACATAACCTCAATAAAAGCCTTAGCTTTAATGGAAGATCTCAATTTATCACATAATAAATATAACATTTTAAAAAAGTACTATAGTAAGGAAGATAGTTATTATCCTGCTTTGTACACCGTTCGGCAGCAACGCAACAACTTACTTCCGGGACCCATGCATGTAACTGATACAACGGCAAAGGTCTCTTTAAGGAACCTACTATATAAAACTACAATTAGTTTGCTGACTTTAATAGAAGTTAATAGTAAAATGAATGACATAACTATCGTGCTAAAGTGGGGTATGGATGGTAGTGGCGGCCATAGTATGTACAAGCAAAAATTTAAAAATGAAGATTCGATCGACGAAAATTTGTTTGTAGTAGCATTTGTTCCACTTGAGTAAGTTTAGAAATTGTTTATGTTTTTAGACATTATTTACGGGTATATTTTATATTAATAATTTAAGACTTGTAAATAACGAAAGTGGAAAAAGGTTGTGGGTAAACCTAAGGCCATCTTCAACTAGTTATTGTAGACCTATGATGCTTTTGTTTGAAAAAGAGAATCCAGCCACAGTAAAAAGGGTTTTCGAAGACTTCAAATATGAAATTAAAGACACTGCGTTAGATGAAATTGATTTCAATGGGTCTCGAATCAAGGTAAACTACGTCATGCATTGTACTATGATCGATGGTGCTGTAGCAAAAGTTCTCACAAATACAAGCTGTGGTTCAAAATGTTTTATATGCCAATCTAAACCAACTGAAATGAATAATATAAGTACATATTGAAAAAACACCAGATTATAGTAATTATAAATATGGAATTTCTTCGCTGCATTGCCTGTTAAGATGTTTCGAGTGCTTATTGCACATTTCATACCGACTTACCTTTAAAACATGGCAAGTGAGAAACGAAAATAAAGAAATTTTCAGTACACGAAAAAAACTTATTCAAAAAGAATTTAAGACTCAAATGGGACTCACAATTGATAAAGTAAAACCAAATTTTGGCACTACCAATGACGGCAATACTGCACGAAAATTTTTTATCGAATACGAAAAGTCTGCAAATATAACTGGCATCAATAAAGATTTAATATATAATTTGGGATTAATTTTAAAAATTATATCATCTGGTAAACCAATTAATATTACTAATTTTAAAGTACTAACAGAGAATACTAAAATCCTGTACTTAAAACATTATCATTGGTATTATATGCCATCAACCTTACACAAGTTGTTGATACATGGAAGTGAAATCATAGAGTTCTTTGATTTGCCTATAGGTAATATTAAATGTACTTTGTATAAAAAATTATGCAGTTACAATTGATTTTTTTAAGGTGTGCTTTCAGAAGATGCTTTGGAGTCCCTTCATAAAATAATTAGGAGAAGCAGACTAGAACATACTCGTAAAAACACCAGAGAAAATTGTAACAAAGACTTGATGACAAAACTTCTAATTTCGTGTGATCCACTAGTGACGTTCAATAGGGTATCAACAAAATCAACCAATACCTTTCACAATTTTCAAGAAATCCGTGACTATATATTAGAAAATACAGAAGCGGAAGAAGAATTTCGTTAATAATTATAAGTTTTCTGTTTTTTTTTTTTGTTCCTGTTTAAAATTATTAATATATAATTAAAACTCAGTACATAAAACAAATATGTATCTAATAAAAAATATGTAAAAAATTTAGTAGCGCCATCTAGCTATCTTTACTATTAGAAACTGCTTTGATCCTTTATCTGCGTTGGGGTTTAAGTACATGGGTTTGCCCCTAATTTGATCAGAAACACTCAAGAAATAATTTTTGTAAAAAAAGATTTTGTTTAATTCAGCACATTATGGCAACACTGGAAATATGAAAAATCTAATGTATTTATATTATATTTACACTAGTTATACGAAATCCTCGAAACAAATACAAAATTTATATGTTTATAAAAGGAAAATGTATTATGGGCGATTTTTGGAAATTATACTGATCCCTTGCGGGCAAAATATCTGGATATTTTTAAATTTTATTTTATATTTTTTCTAACTGAGCTAAGGTCTATTCATGCTGTAAATTTCATCGCTGTAAATTTATTCCTTCTAGTTTTTTCCAATTTTACTATGGGCTCAAATCACTGTGTGTCCGTTGGTCGTCAATTTTTTATTAATTTCATTAATTACTAATACATTATGTAGTACATTTCAGTTTTTCTTTCTTTTAAATAAATTGATGCTAAATGTTGAAGTTGTTTGATTAAAGCTAACACTATGTGTCGTAGAAAGTTAAAATTCATTGTGTCTTTGAAGTTGAATATATAATTTTTAAATATGTTTTTATTTTAATTATTGTTTCCACAATAATAGAACAATAAAAATATGCAAAAAAAAAATTATTTAAATTGTTTACAAAGAGTCAGTTTAAGCAAGCAAAAAGTTATTTATCAGTTTAACTTTAACAAATATCTTACATGTTGAATTTTCTGCATACATTTATAGTTCTTTAAAAGATATATTTGTAAAACACTTGAATGTTTGTCCATTGTTTCATCTTACAAGTTGATGAAAATTTAAACTATTATACAAATACAAGTAACACAAGTACCTACAAGTACAAGTACCTTGAACATATACATGTATGTAAAGTTGACAAGCCATATGGGATTTTTGAAGAATTGAAACCATAAAACTTTACATGTATGCCAATACGTTTGTTTTAAACTATAAAAAAGATTCTGAACTAAATAACACTGTGCGCCAAATTAAATTAGGGGTCAAAGATTTTTTCCCGAAAGAGACCAAATGGAGATGAAGAAGGCAATTAGTAGACCAAGACCCTAAATGGGTTTTGAAAAGTTAGCTCGAGTTTTGAAGTTACAGTTATTTGAAGTTTGGTTATTTGGGTATAAAATTTCCCATATAATTTTTATGTAGAATAAATCAGTGAATAAATTTAACAGTTAAAACTGCATATTTTAGTCTTAATAAAATTTTATAAATTACTTTTTATAATTTTTGTGAATTTGTATTATTCTTTATTTCCCAATTTTCCATATTTATACTATAAGTACCTGGTAGACCGAGCCTTGCTCGGAGCTTTATGATAAGCATTTTGAGGAAAATTTTAAAGTTTTTATATATTTTATATTATAAAGTGCTAAAATAAATTTAGAGGAAAGACATTGTAGAAATATTCAGTTAATTTTGAATTATTTGATTTATTTTGTCCGACCAACACATAGTTTGCATAGTTTACAGTTTAACTCATTTTGAATAATTTTGGAAATTATTCATATCAACAGAAACCTCTGTCGACTCATGCGCAACAACTTTGCTAAAGATTATAGTCTGATCAAATGCACAGTTTACGATTTAATTAATTTTGAGTAGTTTTCTGTGGCGCCACCTGTCGGACTTTGCTTATTCCAATTCTTAAACCTTCTTCGGCTTATCCGTAACAACTTTGCTGAAGATTATAGCATGATTAAATGTACAGCATACGATTAAATTGACTTTGAGTAAATTTCAGTAGCGCCACCTGTCGAAATTTCTTCATACCAACTAAGAAACCTTCGTCGGCTCATGTGCAACAACTTTTCTAAAGATTGTAGCATGATTAAATGTACAGATTACGATTAAATTGACTTTGAGTAAGTTTCTGTAGCGCCACCTGTCGGAAATTATTCATACCAACTAAAAAGCCTTCGTCGGCTCATGCGCTACAACTTTGCTAAAGATCATAGCATGATCAAATGTACAGTTTACGATTTAATTAATTTTTAGTAATTTTCAGTGGCGCCATCTGTCGGAAATTAGTCTTATCAACTTTAAAACCTTCGCCGGCTTATCCGCAACATCTTCGCTAAAGAGCATAACACAATCAAATTCACAGTTTACTATTCTATAAAGAACATACATACAGACAAACATTCATTTGTTTAAAATAATACTAATTTTTCCCCCTTTTTATTCCCTAATTTCTAAAAGTTCCATATGTATATTTGGTACTTTTTTTGGTGCCAATTGAATTCGGTACATTTTTTTAAAACGCATTTAACATAATGTATAATGTTCCTATTCATATTACTTTGGAGATGTTAAGTTATCATTTTATCCCTTTTTTACCCATTTTGGCTCCAAAATCAAAAAAGTACCAAATACGTGTTTCATGTTTTTTTTACATCTATTGATTGCAGTACCAAGTTTCTTTCTATATTCTTTAGTTTAAAATATAAGAGTGGGTTAAAAAGGTGGCAAAAAAAACTATTTCCACCCTTTTTTACCCCCTATCGGACATAGTTTCAAAAAAGTACCAAACACCTGTCCGCTTATTTTCAAAGCTGTTTAAAACGTAATTTTAATTTTGTTTCTATACCTATTACTTTAGGAGACATAGCGTTTTCGATTTTTTCCCCTTTTTACCCGTTTTTACCCTCTTAGAGGTAAAAGTTCCAAAAGTCCCTTCTTCTTCGACCTATACATCAAAAAAGATACCCACTGTCAAAATTTTATCAAAATCGTTAGAGCCGTTTTCGAGATAGCCATTCTATATATATATATATATATATATATATACAATTATTGCTCGTTTAAGAATATAAGATTAGGTGAAATTTACAATATCCAGTTTTTTATTTTTTTGCTAAATCTAGTAACATTTCCTATTTTAATTTCTTAAGTATGTGTTAAATTAACTGTGGAGTAGTCTTATGTACTTCCTTATTATTTAAAAGTAGTATACTCCAAAATTGCTAACCAAAATCGATTCCAAATACAAAAAACGGGTCAATTATATAAGTTTAATGTATTTTTTTTTCTCTTAGGAAACATTTCTATGGAAAATTTGATTAATAATAAGCTTGTTATATCATTAGGAGGTAACACTTAAGACAAAACTTTCTACATGAAAAAATAGAAGCGTTTAGTCAATTTGTATGATTCAAAACTGGAAATTACTGCTATACTGTTCATTAGCATTTAACGTTTTATTTATTTTTTATTGAAAGATATATTTGTCAGTAATATAAAACTTCTTTCCTAATTTAATGAAAGATTTTTTTGAAAATTTTAAAAAAGTCATATTTTTTACCCAATGTTTAAAATTTATTTCAATGTTCAGTTCTGGTTCCGACAAATCGATTTACATCAAATTTCGGGTCGATTTACTTAAAAACTAATTTAGGAAATATTTTTACTCTAAGGCCAATTTAACTTTTTGCGGGCCGTTATAGTAAAGATTTCACCAATTTATTGGAAATTCTCCCAAATTTTGTGAGAAAATGAGATACAACTTAAAATTAAATTCATAAAAATTATAAAAATTAATAAATACACTACACAACAAATGAACATATTTTGAAAAGAGCAAGAATGTGACAGTATACGTTCGATTCTACTATCAAATTGTAGTAAATCCCTATACTCACTTTTAGTGACCGTTTCGTTTTTATGGCGCTCCAAAGTTTCGCAATATCAGCACAACGCTCAAAAAAAGGTGTCCTCAGTTTTTTTCTAATAGCTACTTTGAACGTGGAAATATCGCTAAACTATGTTTGACAATAATGTAGCCAAGAGTCTGGTGAACATATTTCACGATTTTTTTTTTTTTTTTTTCTATAAATTTATTATTCCCAGATTTTTCTTTCCCGTAATTTTTAGGAAGTCCTGATTTTTTGCATACTATATTTGGTAAAATTGTAGCTGAAGTAAAGCTGAACAACTTATGTAAACAAACCATTATAATCTGAATGTGTCTGGACCCCCAAAATTACTAATAATTGGAATTCTCGATACAAAGGAAATCAGTACCAAAATCACTCGTGGGAAAGAAGGATCGATTTTAAATTGGGTCAACAAAACGTAATTGAAAAACCACTTGTGCCAATTGAAAAAATTTTAATGCCATTACTTCACGTCAAACTTGGAGTGGTAAAAAATTTTATAAAGGCCATCATACGCAAAAGGGACTATCCTGAACATGGGCTTGCAGTTTTAAACCTCTTGCGTTATCAAATTTTTAAGAAAAAAATCTCTATTGAAAAGCTAAAGGAAGGTAATTAAAGCATTTTAATTACATTTAAATAAAATTTGTATATCTAAGATTTTTTGCATTAACCATCAGGAGTGCTTAATGGTCCGAATATACGGAGATTGATCAAGGACCAGCGATTCAATGACATTTTACTTAAGACGGAGAAGATTGCTTGGAGCTCAATAAAAGAAGTAATATCAGGTTTCCTAGGAAAGCATCGGTTCCAAAACTATGAGATATTTGTAAAAAATATGTTAAGTGCATTTGAAGAAATCGGAGTAAATATGTCTTTAAAAATCCATTTCTTGCATCATCATTTAAGTTACTTCAGTCAACAACTTTCAACGGAATCAGACGAGCAAGGTGAACGTTTCCATCAAACAGCATTGCCATTTGAATTAAGGTGATAAATACTGCCTTTATACACATATACTTACACATAACTACTTTTAAAAATATCGGATATCTTTAATATTAGGTATAGAGGAATGGAGTCTCCGGATGCTGTAATGGCAGAGATTTGTTGGCGTGCAAAAAAATTATTTTGCGATGCAGATTTTGAAAAAAGTACAAAACTTGTGGAAGTAGATGATGAAAAACAGGAAAATGAAGATCTTGATAATTTACCATTACTAGAAGATTTTGATGATTCAGATAACGATGATATATAAAAATGTATAACTAAACTGCTTTAAATATTAGTAATAAATATTTAAATAAACACAAATTAAATTATTTTCCAAAAAAATTAGTTTAGTAAAAAAAATAGAGTTTGAAAGGAAAACGTGTGAGCAATTTTGAAGGGGAAGACACGTTCAGATTATAATGGTTTGTTTACAAAGGTTGTTCAGCTTTACTTCAGCTACAATTTTACCAAATATAGTATGCAAAAAATCAGGACTCCCTAAAAATTACGGGAAAAAAAGTGAAAATTTTTTTTTTTCATCCTGCATTGTTCAAGAAAAATCTGGGAATAATAAATCTATAGAAAAAAAAATCGTGAGAAATGTTCACCAGACTCTTGGCTACATTATTGTCAAACATAGTTTAGCGATATTTCCACGTTCAAAGTAGCTATTAGAAAAAATCTGAGGACACTATTTTTGAGCATTGTGCTGATATTGCGAAACTTTGGAGCGCCATAAAAACGAAACGGTCACTAAAAGTGAGTATAGGGTTTTACTACAATTTCATAGTAAAATCGAACGTATACTGTCACATTCTTGCACTTTTTCCAATGTTGTGCAGTGATATGATTAAAATACTCAATTATAACATTTAAATTTGTTTGTACACTCAGAATATTATGTAAGTAAAATTAACTTAAAATGTAATTTGAAATGAATGAATATTCATTTAAAAACCGGTCAACTGATTTTTCATTCAAATTCAATAAATATTTCATTTAAATTTAACTGACAAATATATAAACTACATTTTCAGTTTTAAAAACGGAATATTCAGTTGTTTTCAAAAAAATTACTGACAAAAATTTAAACTACATTTTTAGTATAAAAACGGAAATTTTCATTTATTTATAAAAAATTGAATGGTAAAAAACTACGTAAAATTTCCGTAGAACGGACAATTTCCATTTGTTTTTGTAATTAACGTAATATAAAAGACGAAACCATAAAAAGGTTATATCCTTTAAGGCATCAAAAAACCAAACAGACAAAACAAAGTTTGTTGTTTGCTTAGGCCCTGTGATAGGCGGCCAGTATTATAAAAAGTTTCTTCAGTAAGCAAACCTAAGATACTTAAGGAAAACCAATAATTAAACAAATACGAATTATATTTGATACAATAATTGAAAAAATATATAAAAACTAAACAACTGATATTTTCAAATGTTACGGATTTTCAGTATTTTTTTGTAGGTTGTTTTTTAAACAAATGTATAAATATGTTAAAAATCAATTTTCATGTAAATTTAAATGAATATTCATTTAAAAACAACATAACTGAAAATTTCCTAAACAACATACAATCAGTTACTGTAATAATTTCCTGAGTGTAGATTTTCTCCACATAGAAAATATATTGAAAACATTTTTTAAAATAACCCAACTTCAAGGAGTTATAACTTAAAAATTCGAGATAACTTTTCAAAATCTACCTATAGCCTACTTTCATTTACAAATGGTATCATTCGGGAAAAAATTCCTTGGCGCACAGTGTAATGAAATGAAAAGATTCTGACACTTGGGAGGTTGAATATAACTTTTATAAACTTTTCAGTACATTAAGAGTATATCAAAAATAAACTAAAGACAATTTGCATATATTTTCAAGTCCTATATTTTAATCATAGAGTGCTTGTGGATATTCGATTTAATTTTTTTAACATCATAGATAGCAGAAAGATTACGGCTAGAGGACGAATTTCTCTACAGCAATAGTTAATCATTTCATTAGAATACATATCATTGTAATATCGAAAGAACAGAAAATATATACCACATTGCGTCGTGTCATATACGACTAAATTTACTTTCACACAAGTCAGGTTTGGTTCATCAGGTCTTGAGTTTGTATGAAAAAAAAAAAAAACATCAGAATTGAAATTGTTACAAAATCTAACTTAAATAAATAAAATGAAAACTGATGAAGGAAATGTTTATGTGTGAATGTGAATAGGAATTCAATAGAAATTTGAAGAAAAACCTAATCAAGTAAACCTGATGTGTATGAAACAGCACTTATTAGATAGAAAAATTGCTAGCTACAGTATTGTAATCAAGAGCGACTTTTTTTAATTTTTCCATACATAAACTCACAGTAAACAATGTAATGAATCGACCGCATATTTAACTTTTACATTTTAATTTTAATATTTATAAAAAAGTCCCTAAATATAATCCTATTTGAAAAGTATAATATATATTTCAAACTTTTTAATATAACACCAGCACAAAATGGCTGTTTGTCATCTTTTTTTTTCATATAATCTCAAAACTTTTCTAAAATATAACGTAAAACTTTCTCAATTTTCTAATATTTATGTATCTTTTTGGACTAATAATGTAAAATTTGTAAAGTTTTTAGCAAGTCATTTAAAAACAAGAAGCATTTAAGGAATAAATACATGAAAAGTATAAAAATTAATGTTTGTTATAACAAGTAAGAGTGGTATATTCGGCTTTGCCGAATCTTGGATACCCTTCACCAATGGCGTTGCAAAAGTACTTAATGTAATTCCTAGCAAAATTTGGTTATACTAGTATTATATGCAAAGAGTCTTTAAAATTAAGAGTCGGAAAAAGAAAAGCATTTCGGTGGCGTCATCATCTAGAATAGTTATGCACCCAAAGGTTAGGTTGGGCAGGTTGGGCTTTAACAATGATAAGCCTTAAAATTATAGGGTATACACTCTTAGTTTTAGATACATACGTGAAATATATAGCTTTTGAATGGATGGATAACAGCTTTGTCGGAAAAGTTATTAAAGATTTACTTATTAATCTGAAGTTAGTTAATTAATTAAAATGAACACTTCATCAATAATATTTGGGATGTATTGTTCTTTCGATCTGTCCGATGGATGTTTGGAAAGTTTTTCTCAAGTTCCTTGTGCAATTTTAATGTGATTTAATTTATCAGCATTAAATCGATTCCCGGTCGGGGTTATATGGGAGATTTCACTAAATGTGAATAGAGCTCGCCCATTTTCAATATTGAACTTTTCAAGATATCGGAAATACTTTTGTCAAATGTTGTCCCTCTAGAAAGTTTATTTTAGGCGCTGTCGCCCTGAATATCAATATTGTACAACGTCTTAATACTAAATGTCATCATCGTATCTTAGGCGAAGTTATAAGGGATCAATTGTCAAACGTGAACGGATTTCTCCCAATTGCAATTAAAAAATTTAAATTTTTGTTG
The DNA here is from genome assembly GCA_933228675.1 of Stomorhina lunata. Lineage (NCBI taxonomy): Eukaryota > Metazoa > Arthropoda > Insecta > Diptera > Rhiniidae > Stomorhina > Stomorhina lunata. The sequence goes on from CAKOFX010000014.1 coordinate 47,785, forward strand.
ATATGTGAGATACTTACATACATATGTAGGTTTTGAACGGATATCATGTAGTTAGCTGCATTTTTGTACTTCCTAGGAAGATTACCTATAATTTGATATATAATACATTCTCAAATGTTATCATAGTGTTCAAAAGTCAGACACAAAATTAAGATTATTGCTAAAATCAGATTTGTGGAGCTCCTGGATTTTACACAAAATTTTAGGATATTGTCCCACCCTGAATTTTATCATTGTCGATTAAAACACCATCGCTTAAACGCTAAATTATATCTACCACAAATTACCGAATGCATCAGGATTTAGGTAATCCCCTGCGAAGGACGCTATTAAATTTCATCAAAATAAACACCTGAGATATCGACAAATCAGGAGCTCCAAAAACTTGACTACAACTGAAAAAATTACATACAGGTAGACGGACGGACAAAAAAACAGACGGACGGACGGACAAACAAACAGACGGACGGACGGAGGTCGCGAAATCGATTCTCCTGCCGATTCTGAGTTGATCGGTACAATTTGAATGGTATTCGTAATCAGATTTGTGGAGTATAGATTTTAGAAAATCCTCACACAAAGAACGATGTCAAATTTCATCACAATCGGTCCATAAACACCTGAGATATCGCTAAAACAATACTTACAAAATGTAAACAAAATTTCTTAGACACGTACTTTGGGCAATTTGCTGTACATCAAATGTAGTGTTATGGCGATATCTCAATTGTTTATGGACCGCTTCTGATAAAATTTAATAACGTACTTGGCGGGGGAATTTCCTAAAATCTGATATGAAATTTATGCAGGTCCGTGCTAAAGGAGGATGGTTTTTCCTATTTCTACATTTCATTTTTTCAACAAACATTCTCTAATGCGAACTTTGGGCAATTTGCGATACATTTAATTCAGTGTTTTGGCGATATCTCAGTTGTTTATGGACCGATTTTGATAAAATTTTACAGAGTGCTTTGGTGCTATTTCCTACAATCTGATATATAACATATTATCACATGTACACCAGGAGTATCATTTTTATCTTGTTATTTAAAAGTGTGTTTCAATCAAAAATTTTAAAATTTTCGTCTAATTTTTGGTATTTTTTCGATATTTTCGGTGTTTATAAATCGATTTTAATGAAATTTAATAGCGTTCATTGCGGGAGAATTTCCTAAAATCTGATATATAATTTATTTAAGTCCATCCTCCAGGGGCTTCAGAAACTTGATTTCAACAGACAGACAGACAGACGGACAGACAGACAGACAGACAGACAGACAGACAGACAGACAGACAGACGGACATCGCTTAATCGATTCTCCTCCCGATTCTGAGTCGATCGGTATAATTTTTATGGGGTCTACGATCACTAATAAAAAAATTACAAACGGAATCACAAACTTATAATACCCTTTCACCTATTGGTGAAGGGTATAAAAAAGAAGAAAACGTTCTAGAATGACGAATTCTTTTTAACGGGAAATGAAATTAGCAAAGAATATTTTTTATTAACACCTTAAAGCATATCCCCAAAGGGGTATTCATAAAATTTATTCACAAAAAAGCACAAATACTTTATTGCATGACCTTATGCCTTGAGAATTGTGGACACAAGACACAATTCAACTCAAACTCTTATCATCATTTTCGAAGGCAAAGGATATGTACAATACATTAAAACAAGTTCAACCACTGGCAGAGAAAATACGTTGCCATTAATGATATAAAAAAATGTCCCGGACATATAAAATATACACGGTAAGGTTCATCCCCATAAATTTCACCCATTCTACATCTTGATAGACACCTCAAACAGTTTTTGGCTCATCAAGTCTTAAGTTTATATGAAAATAAGCTGATAGACAATTATATAACATTTACGAAAATTTTTAAAATTTGTATTAAATTGAAGAAAAATGAAATCAAAACTGATGAAAAAATGTTTGTGTGTCAATGAAAATGCAGGTTTAAAAAGAATGAAATGAATGCAATTTTAAATGAATTGAAAAATCCTGATCAAATAAACCTGATGGATGTGAAATAGCACTTAGTGTGATAGTAAGAACGGCTGTGTGTATATTTCTTTTAAACTAGTGATTGCAATAGACTTTAATGGTTTAATAGGGCAAATGATATTTGGGTATGCAAATTGTGATAAAAAATTAAGTCACAAAAGAAAGGATTATAACATTGGATTTATACTTATAATAGCATCACAGCAAACTAATATTAAATTTTAATAAAATTTGTATCAACAGTTTTATTTTTTAATCCATTGTGCAATTGCACTTTAGTTCCTCCTCTAATGAAACAAAGAGAGTTTGAATGTTGAGGGGTCGATAAATTTTCTATAGAAAAGTCAAATTGTCGATAACGTTTCCAAAGAAAAGCAAAATTATCGATAACTTTTCTATAAAAAAAGTAAATCTATCGATTATTTTCCCATAGAAAAGTAAATTTATCGATAACTTTTCTTTAGAAAAATAAAATTATTGATAACTTTTTATAGAAATGCAAAATTATTGATAACTATTTATAGGAAAGCAAAATATTGATAAATCTTCTTTAGAAAAGTAAAATTATTGATAACTTTTCTATTGAAAAGTAAAATTTTCGATAACTTTTCTATAGAAAAATAAAATAATCGAAACTTTTCTATAGTAAAGTAAAATTATAGATAGCTTATAGATTATTTTACTGTAGAAAAATTATAGATATTTTTTTAATAAAAGGCCAAATTATCGATAATTTTTTTATAGAAAAATAAAATTACCAATAACTTTTTTATAGAAAAGTAAACTTCTGGATAGCATTTCTATAGAAAAGTAAAAGTATCGATAACTTTTTTATAGGAAAGTAAAATTATCGATAACTTGCCTATAGAAAAGTAAAATTTTCTTTAGAAAAGTATAAATGTTATGGGTAATTTTGTTATAAGAAGATATAGCTATAGATATTCGAAACATTTAACGACCATCAGAAACAAATCACTCTGTGTATGGCAAAAAATAACACCTTTAACAGCATGGAAAGGTACCCGGGTACCTATATGGAAAAATTGTTGTAAACAAACATTTTTCTAGAAAATACCCAGCAAAACTTTGGTAATGGCAAGTACTCTGATAACTGGTTACCTTGTAACGACTACAACATACCATCCGAATAAATTATAAGTTATTACAGAAGTACTTATTTGTAATTAAGATGGTAATTTAAACTGAATGGCCCCGGTTCAAATCCCACCAAAGGCAACAATTTTTTTTAGTTTTTTTTTTTTATTAAATGAGTCTTTTTAAATTATTTTTTAATTTTAAGAACTTAAATATTATCTTCTGTAAAAAAAATTTGTAAAACTAACTCACGTTAATGAAAAAATACCATCATGATTTAATTTTGATTATGTAGGGGATGTTGAATACCAAACACGATTCTAATTGGTCTTAACTTGGTAAGCCCAACTTATCTGGGTAATCCTTCATCTCAACTGTGGACACACACATCCTCATGGTATCATTCGGGGAGATAGTTTAACACCCATTAATATTGTGAGTTAACATGTTCCGAGAGTTGTCCCATAAGATCGATAAAAATGGGTTAGGATTATGGGCTAGTAACCCTCTCTTGAAAAAAAATACAATGAAGAGGATAAAATTAGAATTGAAATGTCCCACTACCTAATGTTAGAGAAGGATGTCCGAAACTTCGATAGAAAGACCAAGTAGAGGAACATTTTTCAAAGCTTGGCCTATGAAATTGAAGAATATTCGCCCAAGATCGAAATCCATGGAATTCTAAAATATGCTCGGACTTTGACCTTAACAGGTTGGAACATTTAAGTAAGTAAGAGTCAATCTTATGTAAAAACTTATACAAAAAAGAAGATTTAAATTGTTTAAGTTAAAAAAGTTTTAAAATAATTACAAAAAATCGTATAAAAATATTTTTCCAAAAATTACAACAAAGCAAAAAAAAGCAGGGAAAAACAAAGTTATTTTCACATGATTTTGGATCTAAAAATAAAAATTGTTTATATTAATTATAAGCTGCTAAGTTTTCAATATATGAAGTAGCTCAGTGGAAGAGTCTCTGCCTAGCAGTCGGAGGGTCTGGGTTCGAGCCCCCATGGGATCATAAAAAAAATTTTGTATTTCGTTAAAAAATATATGTTTTTAATAAAACAACAACATAAAAGTTGTTGCTGTTGTTGTTGTTGCTTTCAAATTGCTTACCCAAGTCATTACTTTTCTGCAATTGGTAAGTACTTGCCTCCAATGACATCCCCATGTTAATGTAATGACTTAAACAGCGAATGAGTAAGTAGTTCGTGTTCAATAGTTTAACTGTTTAACTCATTATTTGGTAATGAAAAGTTTTACTGGGTACTTATAAAATTTAGGAAATAATTTAAAACGTTTATAAACTTCTCTAAATAAAAATACCTATTGTTCAATGAGTACTTCCAAAGAATAAAAATGCACGATATTTAGAAAAATGATTTAAAAAGAATTCAATTGCAGTATTGGAGTACAAGTAAATTTGCATCCCTAAGTTTGAAAAATAAATATAAATTTGTACACTTATTTCTATGAAATCGACATTTAGACAGTAGAAGCTGTAAGAAAAATGTCCGTAAATTAGAGTAAGTTTTCACTTGTTATTCCAGTTACCAAAAAATTTGAAAAACTTCTATAAATCGCATTTAGCTCAACATGTACATGAACAATTTATTTGTCACAACTAACTGATTTTAACTTATTTATAAATGCATGCTTAAGTACAACACCAACAAATGATTTAGTTTTTTACGACCTCACAATAATACTCATTACAAGTTACAGTTAAACTGAAGTTTGAAAATAAAACCGAAGAAACCTTTTGAAAGTTGCACTAAATGTTTTGAAATCAATTCAGTACATGTTTGCATACATAAATAGTACCTGGTAGACCGAGCCTTGCTCGGAGCTTTATGATAAGCATTTTGAGGAAAATTTTAAAGTTTTTATATATTTTATATTATAAAGTGCTAAAATAAATTTAGAGGAAAGACATTGTAGAAATATTCAGTTAATTTTGAATTATTTAATTTATTTTGTCCGACCAACACATAGTTTGCATAGTTTACAGTTTAACTCATTTTGAATAATTTTGGAAATTATTCATATCAACAGAAACCTCTGTCGACTCATGCGCAACAACTTTGCTAAAGATTATAGTCTGATCAAATGCACAGTTTACAATTTAATTCATTTTGAGTAGTTTTCTGTGGCGCCACCTGTCGGACTTTGCTTATTCCAATTCATAAAACTTCTTTGGCTTATCCGTAACAACTTTGCTGAAGATTATAGCATGATTAAATGTACAGCATACGATTAAATTGACTCTGAGTAAATTTCAGTAGCGCCACCTGTCGAAATTTCTTCCTACCAACTAAGAAACCTTCGTCGGCTCATGATCAACAACTTTGCTAAAGATTGTAGCATGATTAAATGTACAGATTACGATTAAATTTACTTTGAGTAAGTTTCTGTAGCGCCACCTGTCGGAAATTATTCATACCAACTAAAAAGCCTTCTTCGGCTCATGCGCTATAACTTTGCTAAAGATCATAGCATGATCAAATGAACAGTTTACGATTTAATTAATTTTTAGTAATTTTCAGTGGTGCCATCTGTCGGAAATCAGTCTTATCAACTTTAAAACCTTCGCCGGCTTATCCGCAACATCTTCGCTAAAGAGCATAACACAATCAAATTCACAGTTTACTATTCTATAAAGAACATACATACAGTCAAACATTCATTTGTTTAAAATAATACTAATTTTTCCCCCTTTTTATTCCCTAATTTCTAAAAGTTCCATATGTATGTTTGATACTTTTTTGGTGCCAATTGAATTCGGTACATTTTTTTAAAACGCATTTAACATAATGTATAATGTTCCTATTCATATTACTTTGGAGATGTTAAGTTATCATTTTATCCCTTTTTTACCCATTTTGGCTCCAAAATCAAAAAAGTACCAAATACGTGTTTCATGTTTTTTTTACATCTATTGATTGCAGTACCAAGTTTCTTTCTATATTCTTTAGTTTAAAATATAAGAGTGGGTTAAAAAGGTGCCAAAAAAACTATTTTCACCCTTTTTTACCCCCTATCGGACATAGTTTCAAAAAAGTACCAAACACCTGTCCGCTTATTTTCAAAGCTGTTTAAAACGTAATTTTAATTTTGTTTCTATACCTATTACTTTAGGAGACATAGCGTTTTCGATTTTTCCCCTTTTTACCCGTTTTTACCCTCTTAGAGGTTCCAAAAGTCCCTTCTTCTTCGACCTATACATCAAAAAAGATACCCACTGTCCAAATTTTATCAAAATCGTTAGAGCCGTTTTCGAGATAGCCATTCTATATATATATATATACAATTATTGCTCGTTTAAGAATATAAGATAAGATAAGATATACTTATGCTTCAACCAATGAATATTCTCTGTATGCTATTCTGATATCCCAGCATAAAAGAAGAGTTAGAAGGAAATTTCCATTTGGTTTTAGTGATTTAAAAAGAATATACAGAAAAATTATTAACTTTGTGGAATAGATCTTAGGACGAAGAAAAATAATGAGTTTGAGTTAGTTACTTTTTTAGTTGTACGTGATCTAGTGTCATAATTACAAATATAACTTTATATTAAAATTAAATTTCTTTAGAAATTTCAAATCATCTTAAAAAACATTAAAAGTCTGAAGTCATTGATATATTTTTTATAATAAACCTAAAATTTGTTTATTTTTTTCGCTTTTGTTATACCTTTTAGTAAGTGTTTTAAATAGAAATGACTTTTGGTCGACGTAATTTTTCTATTAAATAACACATAATTAAAATGAACACTTCATCAATAATATTTGGGATGTATTGTTCTTTCGATCTGTCCGATGGATGTTTGGAAAGTTTTTCTCAAGTTCCTTGTGCAATTTTAATGTGATTTAATTTATCAGCATTAAATCGATTCCCGGTCGGGGTTATATGGGAGATTTCACTAAATGTGAATAGAGCTCGCCCATTTTCAATATTGAACTTTTCAAGATATCGGAAATACTTTTGTCAAATGTTGTCCCTCTAGAAAGTTTATTTTAGGCGCTGTCGCCCTGAATATCAATATTGTACAACGTCTTAATACTAAATGTCATCATCGTATCTTAGGCGAAGTTATAAGGGATCAATTGTCAAACGTGAACGGATTTCTCCCAATTGCAATTAAAAAATTTAAATTTTTGTTGATATGTGAGATACTTACATACATATGTAGGTTTTGAACGGATATCATGTAGTTAGCTGCATTTTTGTACTTCCTAGGAAGATTACCTATAATTTGATATATAATACATTCTCAAATGTTATCATAGTGTTCAAAAGTCAGACACAAAATTAAGATTATTGCTAAAATCAGATTTGTGGAGCTCCTGGATTTTACACAAAATTTTAGGATATTGTCCCACCCTGAATTTTATCATTGTCGATTAAAACACCATCGCTTAAACGCTAAATTATATCTACCACAAATTACCGAATGCATCAGGATTTAGGTAATCCCCTGCGAAGGACGCTATTAAATTTCATCAAAATAAACACCTGAGATATCGACAAATCAGGAGCTCCAAAAACTTGACTACAACTGAAAAAATTACATACAGGTAGACGGACGGACAAAAAAACAGACGGACGGACGGACAAACAAACAGACGGACGGACGGAGGTCGCGAAATCGATTCTCCTGCCGATTCTGAGTTGATCGGTACAATTTGAATGGTATTCGTAATCAGATTTGTGGAGTATAGATTTTAGAAAATCCTCACACAAAGAACGATGTCAAATTTCATCACAATCGGTCCATAAACACCTGAGATATCGCTAAAACAATACTTACAAAATGTAAACAAAATTTCTTAGACACGTACTTTGGGCAATTTGCTGTACATCAAATGTAGTGTTATGGCGATATCTCAATTGTTTATGGACCGCTTCTGATAAAATTTAATAACGTACTTGGCGGGGGAATTTCCTAAAATCTGATATGAAATTTATGCAGGTCCGTGCTAAAGGAGGATGGTTTTTCCTATTTCTACATTTCATTTTTTCAACAAACATTCTCTAATGCGAACTTTGGGCAATTTGCGATACATTTAATTCAGTGTTTTGGCGATATCTCAGTTGTTTATGGACCGATTTTGATAAAATTTTACAGAGTGCTTTGGTGCTATTTCCTACAATCTGATATATAACATATTATCACATGTACACCAGGAGTATCATTTTTATCTTGTTATTTAAAAGTGTGTTTCAATCAAAAATTTTAAAATTTTCGTCTAATTTTTGGTATTTTTTCGATATTTTCGGTGTTTATAAATCGATTTTAATGAAATTTAATAGCGTTCATTGCGGGAGAATTTCCTAAAATCTGATATATAATTTATTTAAGTCCATCCTCCAGGGGCTTCAGAAACTTGATTTCAACAGACAGACAGACAGACGGACAGACAGACAGACAGACAGACAGACAGACAGACGGACATCGCTTAATCGATTCTCCTCCCGATTCTGAGTCGATCGGTATAATTTTTATGGGGTCTACGATCACTAATAAAAAAATTACAAACGGAATCACAAACTTATAATACCCTTTCACCTATTGGTGAAGGGTATAAAAAAGAAGAAAACGTTCTAGAATGACGAATTCTTTTTAACGGGAAATGAAATTAGCAAAGAATATTTTTTATTAACACCTTAAAGCATATCCCCAAAGGGGTATTCATAAAATTTATTCACAAAAAAGCACAAATACTTTATTGCATGACCTTATGCCTTGAGAATTGTGGACACAAGACACAATTCAACTCAAACTCTTATCATCATTTTCGAAGGCAAAGGATATGTACAATACATTAAAACAAGTTCAACCACTGGCAGAGAAAATACGTTGCCATTAATGATATAAAAAAATGTCCCGGACATATAAAATATACACGGTAAGGTTCATCCCCATAAATTTCACCCATTCTACATCTTGATAGACACCTCAAACAGTTTTTGGCTCATCAAGTCTTAAGTTTATATGAAAATAAGCTGATAGACAATTATATAACATTTACGAAAATTTTTAAAATTTGTATTAAATTGAAGAAAAATGAAATCAAAACTGATGAAAAAATGTTTGTGTGTCAATGAAAATGCAGGTTTAAAAAGAATGAAATGAATGCAATTTTAAATGAATTGAAAAATCCTGATCAAATAAACCTGATGGATGTGAAATAGCACTTAGTGTGATAGTAAGAACGGCTGTGTGTATATTTCTTTTAAACTAGTGATTGCAATAGACTTTAATGGTTTAATAGGGCAAATGATATTTGGGTATGCAAATTGTGATAAAAAATTAAGTCACAAAAGAAAGGATTATAACATTGGATTTATACTTATAATAGCATCACAGCAAACTAATATTAAATTTTAATAAAATTTGTATCAACAGTTTTATTTTTTAATCCATTGTGCAATTGCACTTTAGTTCCTCCTCTAATGAAACAAAGAGAGTTTGAATGTTGAGGGGTCGATAAATTTTCTATAGAAAAGTCAAATTGTCGATAACGTTTCCAAAGAAAAGCAAAATTATCGATAACTTTTCTATAAAAAAAGTAAATCTATCGATTATTTTCCCATAGAAAAGTAAATTTATCGATAACTTTTCTTTAGAAAAATAAAATTATTGATAACTTTTTATAGAAATGCAAAATTATTGATAACTATTTATAGGAAAGCAAAATATTGATAAATCTTCTTTAGAAAAGTAAAATTATTGATAACTTTTCTATTGAAAAGTAAAATTTTCGATAACTTTTCTATAGAAAAATAAAATAATCGAAACTTTTCTATAGTAAAGTAAAATTATAGATAGCTTATAGATTATTTTACTGTAGAAAAATTATAGATATTTTTTTAATAAAAGGCCAAATTATCGATAATTTTTTTATAGAAAAATAAAATTACCAATAACTTTTTTATAGAAAAGTAAACTTCTGGATAGCATTTCTATAGAAAAGTAATAGTATCGATAACTTTTTTATAGGAAAGTAAAATTATCGATAACTTGCCTATAGAAAAGTAAAATTTTCTTTAGAAAAGTATAAATGTTATGGGTAATTTTGTTATAAGAAGATATAGCTATAGATATTCGAAACATTTAACGACCATCAGAAACAAATCACTCTGTGTATGGCAAAAAATAACACCTTTAACAGCATGGAAAGGTACCCGGGTACCTATATGGAAAAATTGTTGTAAACAAACATTTTTCTAGAAAATACCCAGCAAAACTTTGGTAATGGCAAGTACTCTGATAACTGGTTACCTTGTAACGACTACAACATACCATCCGAATAAATTATAAGTTATTACAGAAGTACTTATTTGTAATTAAGATGGTAATTTAAACTGAATGGCCCCGGTTCAAATCCCACCAAAGGCAACAATTTTTTTTAGTTTTTTTTTTTTATTAAATGAGTCTTTTTAAATTATTTTTTAATTTTAAGAACTTAAATATTATCTTCTGTAAAAAAAATTTGTAAAACTAACTCACGTTAATGAAAAAATACCATCATGATTTAATTTTGATTATGTAGGGGATGTTGAATACCAAACACGATTCTAATTGGTCTTAACTTGGTAAGCCCAACTTATCTGGGTAATCCTTCATCTCAACTGTGGACACACACATCCTCATGGTATCATTCGGGGAGATAGTTTAACACCCATTAATATTGTGAGTTAACATGTTCCGAGAGTTGTCCCATAAGATCGATAAAAATGGGTTAGGATTATGGGCTAGTAACCCTCTCTTGAAAAAAAATACAATGAAGAGGATAAAATTAGAATTGAAATGTCCCACTACCTAATGTTAGAGAAGGATGTCCGAAACTTCGATAGAAAGACCAAGTAGAGGAACATTTTTCAAAGCTTGGCCTATGAAATTGAAGAATATTCGCCCAAGATCGAAATCCATGGAATTCTAAAATATGCTCGGACTTTGACCTTAACAGGTTGGAACATTTAAGTAAGTAAGAGTCAATCTTATGTAAAAACTTATACAAAAAAGAAGATTTAAATTGTTTAAGTTAAAAAAGTTTTAAAATAATTACAAAAAATCGTATAAAAATATTTTTCCAAAAATTACAACAAAGCAAAAAAAAGCAGGGAAAAACAAAGTTATTTTCACATGATTTTGGATCTAAAAATAAAAATTGTTTATATTAATTATAAGCTGCTAAGTTTTCAATATATGAAGTAGCTCAGTGGAAGAGTCTCTGCCTAGCAGTCGGAGGGTCTGGGTTCGAGCCCCCATGGGATCATAAAAAAAATTTTGTATTTCGTTAAAAAATATATGTTTTTAATAAAACAACAACATAAAAGTTGTTGCTGTTGTTGTTGTTGCTTTCAAATTGCTTACCCAAGTCATTACTTTTCTGCAATTGGTAAGTACTTGCCTCCAATGACATCCCCATGTTAATGTAATGACTTAAACAGCGAATGAGTAAGTAGTTCGTGTTCAATAGTTTAACTGTTTAACTCATTATTTGGTAATGAAAAGTTTTACTGGGTACTTATAAAATTTAGGAAATAATTTAAAACGTTTATAAACTTCTCTAAATAAAAATACCTATTGTTCAATGAGTACTTCCAAAGAATAAAAATGCACGATATTTAGAAAAATGATTTAAAAAGAATTCAATTGCAGTATTGGAGTACAAGTAAATTTGCATCCCTAAGTTTGAAAAATAAATATAAATTTGTACACTTATTTCTATGAAATCGACATTTAGACAGTAGAAGCTGTAAGAAAAATGTCCGTAAATTAGAGTAAGTTTTCACTTGTTATTCCAGTTACCAAAAAATTTGAAAAACTTCTATAAATCGCATTTAGCTCAACATGTACATGAACAATTTATTTGTCACAACTAACTGATTTTAACTTATTTATAAATGCATGCTTAAGTACAACACCAACAAATGATTTAGTTTTTTACGACCTCACAATAATACTCATTACAAGTTACAGTTAAACTGAAGTTTGAAAATAAAACCGAAGAAACCTTTTGAAAGTTGCACTAAATGTTTTGAAATCAATTCAGTACATGTTTGCATACATAAATAGTACCTGGTAGACCGAGCCTTGCTCGGAGCTTTATGATAAGCATTTTGAGGAAAATTTTAAAGTTTTTATATATTTTATATTATAAAGTGCTAAAATAAATTTAGAGGAAAGACATTGTAGAAATATTCAGTTAATTTTGAATTATTTAATTTATTTTGTCCGACCAACACATAGTTTGCATAGTTTACAGTTTAACTCATTTTGAATAATTTTGGAAATTATTCATATCAACAGAAACCTCTGTCGACTCATGCGCAACAACTTTGCTAAAGATTATAGTCTGATCAAATGCACAGTTTACAATTTAATTCATTTTGAGTAGTTTTCTGTGGCGCCACCTGTCGGACTTTGCTTATTCCAATTCATAAAACTTCTTTGGCTTATCCGTAACAACTTTGCTGAAGATTATAGCATGATTAAATGTACAGCATACGATTAAATTGACTCTGAGTAAATTTCAGTAGCGCCACCTGTCGAAATTTCTTCCTACCAACTAAGAAACCTTCGTCGGCTCATGATCAACAACTTTGCTAAAGATTGTAGCATGATTAAATGTACAGATTACGATTAAATTTACTTTGAGTAAGTTTCTGTAGCGCCACCTGTCGGAAATTATTCATACCAACTAAAAAGCCTTCTTCGGCTCATGCGCTATAACTTTGCTAAAGATCATAGCATGATCAAATGAACAGTTTACGATTTAATTAATTTTTAGTAATTTTCAGTGGTGCCATCTGTCGGAAATCAGTCTTATCAACTTTAAAACCTTCGCCGGCTTATCCGCAACATCTTCGCTAAAGAGCATAACACAATCAAATTCACAGTTTACTATTCTATAAAGAACATACATACAGTCAAACATTCATTTGTTTAAAATAATACTAATTTTTCCCCCTTTTTATTCCCTAATTTCTAAAAGTTCCATATGTATGTTTGATACTTTTTTGGTGCCAATTGAATTCGGTACATTTTTTTAAAACGCATTTAACATAATGTATAATGTTCCTATTCATATTACTTTGGAGATGTTAAGTTATCATTTTATCCCTTTTTTACCCATTTTGGCTCCAAAATCAAAAAAGTACCAAATACGTGTTTCATGTTTTTTTTACATCTATTGATTGCAGTACCAAGTTTCTTTCTATATTCTTTAGTTTAAAATATAAGAGTGGGTTAAAAAGGTGCCAAAAAAACTATTTTCACCCTTTTTTACCCCCTATCGGACATAGTTTCAAAAAAGTACCAAACACCTGTCCGCTTATTTTCAAAGCTGTTTAAAACGTAATTTTAATTTTGTTTCTATACCTATTACTTTAGGAGACATAGCGTTTTCGATTTTTCCCCTTTTTACCCGTTTTTACCCTCTTAGAGGTTCCAAAAGTCCCTTCTTCTTCGACCTATACATCAAAAAAGATACCCACTGTCCAAATTTTATCAAAATCGTTAGAGCCGTTTTCGAGATAGCCATTCTATATATATATATATACAATTATTGCTCGTTTAAGAATATAAGATAAGATAAGATATACTTATGCTTCAACCAATGAATATTCTCTGTATGCTATTCTGATATCCCAGCATAAAAGAAGAGTTAGAAGGAAATTTCCATTTGGTTTTAGTGATTTAAAAAGAATATACAGAAAAATTATTAACTTTGTGGAATAGATCTTAGGACGAAGAAAAATAATGAGTTTGAGTTAGTTACTTTTTTAGTTGTACGTGATCTAGTGTCATAATTACAAATATAACTTTATATTAAAATTAAATTTCTTTAGAAATTTCAAATCATCTTAAAAAACATTAAAAGTCTGAAGTCATTGATATATTTTTTATAATAAACCTAAAATTTGTTTATTTTTTTCGCTTTTGTTATACCTTTTAGTAAGTGTTTTAAATAGAAATGACTTTTGGTCGACGTAATTTTTCTATTAAATAACACATAATTAAAATGAACACTTCATCAATAATATTTGGGATGTATTGTTCTTTCGATCTGTCCGATGGATGTTTGGAAAGTTTTTCTCAAGTTCCTTGTGCAATTTTAATGTGATTTAATTTATCAGCATTAAATCGATTCCCGGTCGGGGTTATATGGGAGATTTCACTAAATGTGAATAGAGCTCGCCCATTTTCAATATTGAACTTTTCAAGATATCGGAAATACTTTTGTCAAATGTTGTCCCTCTAGAAAGTTTATTTTAGGCGCTGTCGCCCTGAATATCAATATTGTACAACGTCTTAATACTAAATGTCATCATCGTATCTTAGGCGAAGTTATAAGGGATCAATTGTCAAACGTGAACGGATTTCTCCCAATTGCAATTAAAAAATTTAAATTTTTGTTGATATGTGAGATACTTACATACATATGTAGGTTTTGAACGGATATCATGTAGTTAGCTGCATTTTTGTACTTCCTAGGAAGATTACCTATAATTTGATATATAATACATTCTCAAATGTTATCATAGTGTTCAAAAGTCAGACACAAAATTAAGATTATTGCTAAAATCAGATTTGTGGAGCTCCTGGATTTTACACAAAATTTTAGGATATTGTCCCACCCTGAATTTTATCATTGTCGATTAAAACACCATCGCTTAAACGCTAAATTATATCTACCACAAATTACCGAATGCATCAGGATTTAGGTAATCCCCTGCGAAGGACGCTATTAAATTTCATCAAAATAAACACCTGAGATATCGACAAATCAGGAGCTCCAAAAACTTGACTACAACTGAAAAAATTACATACAGGTAGACGGACGGACAAAAAAACAGACGGACGGACGGACAAACAAACAGACGGACGGACGGAGGTCGCGAAATCGATTCTCCTGCCGATTCTGAGTTGATCGGTACAATTTGAATGGTATTCGTAATCAGATTTGTGGAGTATAGATTTTAGAAAATCCTCACACAAAGAACGATGTCAAATTTCATCACAATCGGTCCATAAACACCTGAGATATCGCTAAAACAATACTTACAAAATGTAAACAAAATTTCTTAGACACGTACTTTGGGCAATTTGCTGTACATCAAATGTAGTGTTATGGCGATATCTCAATTGTTTATGGACCGCTTCTGATAAAATTTAATAACGTACTTGGCGGGGGAATTTCCTAAAATCTGATATGAAATTTATGCAGGTCCGTGCTAAAGGAGGATGGTTTTTCCTATTTCTACATTTCATTTTTTCAACAAACATTCTCTAATGCGAACTTTGGGCAATTTGCGATACATTTAATTCAGTGTTTTGGCGATATCTCAGTTGTTTATGGACCGATTTTGATAAAATTTTACAGAGTGCTTTGGTGCTATTTCCTACAATCTGATATATAACATATTATCACATGTACACCAGGAGTATCATTTTTATCTTGTTATTTAAAAGTGTGTTTCAATCAAAAATTTTAAAATTTTCGTCTAATTTTTGGTATTTTTTCGATATTTTCGGTGTTTATAAATCGATTTTAATGAAATTTAATAGCGTTCATTGCGGGAGAATTTCCTAAAATCTGATATATAATTTATTTAAGTCCATCCTCCAGGGGCTTCAGAAACTTGATTTCAACAGACAGACAGACAGACGGACAGACAGACAGACAGACAGACAGACATACAGACAGACAGACGGACATCGCTTAATCGATTCTCCTCCCGATTCTGAGTCGATCGGTATAATTTTTATGGGGTCTACGATCACTAATAAAAAAATTACAAACGGAATCACAAACTTATAATACCCTTTCACCTATTGGTGAAGGGTATAAAAAAGAAGAAAACGTTCTAGAATGACGAATTCTTTTTAACGGGAAATGAAATTAGCAAAGAATATTTTTTTATTAACACTTTAAAGCATATCCCCAAAGGGGTATTCATAAAATTTATTCACAAAAAAGCACAAATACTTTATTGCATGACCTTATGCCTTGAGAATTGTGGACACAAGACACAATTCAACTCAAACTCTTATCATCATTTTCGAAGGCAAAGGATATGTACAATACATTAAAACAAGTTCAACCACTGGCAGAGAAAATACGTTGCCATTAATGATATAAAAAAATGTCCCGGACATATAAAATATACACGGTAAGGTTCATCCCCATAAATTTCACCCATTCAACATCTTGATAGACACCTCAAACAGTTTTTGGCTCATCAAGTCTTAAGTTTATATGAAAATAAGCTGATAGACAATTATATAACATTTACGAAAATTTTTAAAATTTGTATTAAATTGAAGAAAAATGAAATCAAAACTGATGAAAAAATGTTTGTGTGTCAATGAAAATTCAGGTTTAAAAAGAATGAAATGAATGCAATTTTAAATGAATTGAAAAAAAAAACCTGATCAAGTAAACCTGATGTATGTGAAATAGCACTTAGTGTGATAGTAAGAACGGCTGTGTGTATATTTCTTTTAAACTATTGATTGCAATAGACTTTAATGGTTTAATAGGGCAAATGATATTTGGGTATGCAAATTGTGATAAAAAATTAAGTCACAAAAGAAAGGATTATAACATTGGATTTATACTTATAATAGCATCACAGCAAACTAATATTAAATTGTAATAAAATTTGTATCAACAGTTTTATTTTTTAATCCATTGTGCAATTGCACTTTAGTTCCTCCTCTAATGAAACAAAGAGAGTTTGAATGTTGAAGGGTCGATAAATTTTCTATAGAAAAGTCAAATTGTCGATAACGTTTCCAAAGAAAAGCAAAATTATCGATAACTTTTCTATAAAAAAGTAAATCTATCGATTATTTTCCCATAGAAAAGTAAATTTATCGATAACTTTTCTTTAGAAAAATAAAATTATTGATAACTTTTTATAGAAAAGCAAAATTATTGATAACTATTTATAGGAAAGCAAAATATTGATAAATCTTCTTTAGAAAAGTAAAATTATTGATAACTTTTCTATTGAAAAGTAAAATTTTCGATAACTTTTCTATAGAAAAATAAAATAATCGAAACTTTTCTATAGTAAAGTAAAATTATAGATAGCTTATAGATTATTTTACTGTAGAAAAATTATAGATATTTTTTTAATAAAAGGCCAAATTATCGATAATTTTTTTATAGAAAAATAAAATTACCAATAACTTTTTTATAGAAAAGTAAACTTCTGGATAGCATTTCTATAGAAAAGTAAAAGTATCGATAACTTTTTTATAGGAAAGTAAAATTATCGATAACTTGCCTATAGAAAAGTAAAATTTTCTTTAGAAAAGTATAAATGTTATGGGTAATTTTGTTATAAAAAGATATAGCTTTATTCGAAACATTTAACGACCATCAGAAACAAATCACTCTGTGTATGGCAAAAAATAACACCTTTAACCATGAAATAAATATTAAAGGAAGTGCCACTTACTTTTTATTTTGTAAACATTAACCATTTGACAAGAAAGAATATCTGAAGTTTACACAAAAAATGAGGCTACCTTACTTTTCAAAAAAATCCCATTTAAGTATCAAAATTGTTTGGTAATTTTTAATATTTCTTAACTTTTTTTCCTATTATCCTTGACTCCCAGTGGAGCATAGGGCTTCAACCAATCTTTTATATCGAAATGTTAAAGATTTTGTGGACATAAGGTCTGTAATACAGGTAGAGACTGGTTATTGAGTATTAAGTTATTTGCCATTAGGAGCCAGCGTCAAACTGTAGGTCTTCTTCAATTAGTCTAAAAATATAATCTAGTACATGTCCTTGACTGAAAGAAGTCCCCTCTATTTTTCTTGTAGAATTTGGGAAAACTAAGTAAGTAAAGTTTATGAACTGAGATCCACAAAATTGCTCCTAGTGGGTGTTTTCATGTCAGTCATGT
The DNA here is from genome assembly GCA_933228675.1 of Stomorhina lunata. Classification (NCBI taxonomy): domain Eukaryota; kingdom Metazoa; phylum Arthropoda; class Insecta; order Diptera; family Rhiniidae; genus Stomorhina; species Stomorhina lunata. Next base: position 65,839 of record CAKOFX010000014.1, read on the forward strand.
TTTCAAAGTCTATCGAGTCCTTCCCTAAACTTTTAGAAACACAAGCTGTAAATATTATCTCAAACGCCACAGCAGTTTGTCCGTAATTTGTTGTTCAGTAACACACACGAAATATTTTTTTAATTTAATGGTATAATTGAGATCTTATGTATTTTAGCATCTACAAAAATTTTATTAGACTATTTATTGAAAATATTAGTTATTTTAAATTTTATTTTTTTTTTCAAACTACAAATTTTAATTTACAAATTTCCATAAAATAATCTACGAGTGTGGCAACGATCTGTGTAATATTGACAAAATATACAAACTTCAAAGATATTCTTTATAGTCAAAAATTTATTTCATGCCTTTAACAGCATGGAAAGGTACCCGGGTACCTATATGGAAAAATTGTTGTAAACAAACATTTTTCTAGAAAATACCCAGCAAAACTTTGGTAATGGCAAGTACTCTGATAACTGGTTACCTTGTAACGACGACCATCCGAATAAATAATAAGTTATTACAGAAGTACTTATTTGTAATTAAGATGGTAATTTAAACTGAATGGCCCCGATTCAAATCCCACCAAAGGCAACAATTTTTTTTAGTTTTTTTTTTTTTTATTAAATGAGTCTTTTTAAATTATTTTTGAATTTTAAGAACTTAAATATTATCTTCTGTAAAAAAAATTTGTAAAACTAACTCACGTTAATGAAAAAATACCATCATGATTTAATTTTGATTATGTAGATGATGTTGAATACCAAACACGATTATAATTGGTCTTAACTTGGTAAGCCCAACTTATCTGGGTAATCCTTCATCTCAACTGTGGACACACACATCCTCATATTATCATTCGGGGAGATAGTTTAACACCCATTAATATTGTGAGTTAACATGTTCCGAGAGTTGTCCCATAAGATCGATAAAAATGGGTTAGGATTACGGGCTAGTAACCCTCTCTTGAAAAAAAATACAATGAAGAGGATAAAATTAGAATTGAAATGTCCCACTACCTAATATTAGAGAAGGATGTCCGAAACTTCGATAGAAAGACCAAGTAGAGGAACATTTTTCAAAGCTTGGCCTATGAAATTGAAGAATATTCGCCCAAGATCGAAATCCATGGAATTCTAAAATATGCTCGGACTTTGACCTTAACAGGTTGGAACATTTAAGTAAGTAAGAGTCAATCTTATGTAAAAACTTATACAAAAAAGAAGATTTAAATTGTTTAAGTTAAAAAAGTTTTAAAATAATTACAAAAAATCGTATAAAAATACTTTTCCAAAAATTACAACAAAGCAAAAAAAAGCAGGGAAAAACAAAGTTATTTTCACATGATTTTGGATCTAAAAATAAAAATTGTTTATATTAATTATAAGCTGCTAAGTTTTCAACATATGAAGTAGCTCAGTGGAAGAGTCTCTGACTAGCAGTCCGAGGGTCTGGGTTCGAGCCCCCATGGGATCATAAAAAAAATTTTGTATTTCGTTTAAAAATATATGTTTTTAATAAAACAACAACAAAAAAGTTGTTGCTGTTGTTGTTGTTGCTTTCAAATTGCTTACCCAAGTCAGTACTTTTCTGCAATTGGTAAGTACTTGCCTCCAATGACATCCCCATGTTAATGTAATGACTTAAACAGCGAATGAGTAAAAACTTATACAAAAAAGTTAAATAGTTTAACTGTTTAACTCATTATTTGGTAATGAAGAGTTTTACTGGGTAGTTTTAATCGAAAGGAAGAAGATTCTTAAAAAATCTGGGTCATATACAGAGCAAAAAAGCTAACGAAACAATTCTGCTCAAAAACGAATTTGACTGTTATTACTGATCTTACAACAGCAATAGGTGATAGTGAAAGTCAAGCTTTTGTTAAGTCCGTGGATTATATCTTCCGAATTCTGCCTTCATCAGAATTGCCGAAGAAGACTCATAGAGATGGCTTAATAATTTAGTTCTTTTTAAATAATTGCCGCAGCATGCTAGGAAACTGTAGAGCACGTTTTAGTGCGGACGTCTACAAAAATTACGTTATTTTAATCTAAAAATTTACAAATCACATTTAAACACAATTTCCAAAAACGAACTAATAATGAAATGTTTACTAAAATCCGACTGCCACATACATTAAGATAATTACAGGATATAAAAGTAAAAACTTATTTTAAATGTTTATGTGGTCACTGAATCTCTGAATGGCTAATCTGATGTAGGATTATGTTATCCTGTTTAGATGTTTAAATTTGCGGTTGTAAAACATTTTTGGTTTGAAAGTTTTCATTTTAATATTTGAAAATTTTATAGTGGGAAAACATTTTTTTTTTTTTTTTTTTTTTTTTTTTATTATAAAATTTATTGACATTCATGTACAAATTTATTCGAGAATTATATTGGTCTCAGCGCCATAAAGGCATTATTGAGACAAGCTGGCAATAATAAATTCATGTACAGTAATTTATCAAAGTTATAAGAAGAAAATTAAAATAAAAATTACATGTATTTAAAATATTCTACAGTAAGAGTGTTTCAAGATTTTGTTTTAAATATTCTTTAAGAAAATTTTTAAAAGTGGAAATTCTGTTGCATGTTTTCAAAATTACAGGAAGGTTATTGTATTCAACAACACCCATATATTGAATACGTTGCTTGGTAGTTTCCAATCTGCATCTTGATGCCCAAAGGTTTTGTTGATTTCGCGTATTAAAGATTGCTTGGTTCTGATGAAATTGAACGGTACGATAGCCAATGTTGTGCAAGGATTTAAATATATACATCAAGACTTGATACTTATACAAGCCATGAATTGGCAAATTTGTTTTAGAGATGTCTCGGAAAAGCGATAAAGTTTGGAATCGAATAGGCAAATTATATACTGCTTTCAGCGATTTATTTTGCATACGTTGCAGACTTTTTAACATTGTTGTACTTTTGAAACCATAAATTATAGCCATGTAATTAAGGTGACTCTGTACTAAAGCTTGGTATAGTAAAAGTTTTGTATTTTCATTAAGTTTATATTTCATATTATATAATATACCAGTAGCTGGAGCTATTTTCGATTTCAGTTCACGTATGTGTAAATCCCAACTAAGATTACTTTGCAGCGTTATTCCAAAATACTTTACAGAATCTGTCTCATTAATGATCTTGCCATCGACATGAATGTTGAAATTATTATTGACAGCATGTGGTCTAAAACGAACTAGTTTAGTTTTATCCGCATTTAGCACCAGTTTGTTCAGACGAGCAAACTCAAAAATCAGAGATAAATCCCTCTCCATGTTTATTTTTAACGATAAGTCATATTTGTACGGATAGAAGAGGCACACATCATCAGCAAACATATACAAACGTCCAGTTAAATCGAAATTGCTAATGTCATTTAGGTAAATAGAGAATAGTAGTGGTCCTAAGCAGCTACCCTGTGGTACACCACACTCAACGCTTATCATATCACTCTTAATATGATTAATTTCCACATATTGCTTCCGATTTTTTAGATAACTCTCAAACAAGTCCAAGTCTTTTCCATCTACACCATAATATTTAAGTTTTTGTAGAATAATTTTATGATCAACCAGATCAAAAGCTTTGCTAAAATCCAGAAAGAGACCAGCCACACCATTTGAACCTGCATCCAATCCATTACATATATCATTAACAACATTCACAACCGCTTCTTCTGTTCCACAACCTTTTTTAAATCCAAACTGATGCTTATAAATATAATTGTTATTTTCAATATACAGTAAAAATTGTTGGTATATAAGTTTTTCAAATATTTTGTCAATAATTGACAGAAGAGCAACTGGACGAAACTTGCTCACAGTAGAAGCATTTGGAACTTTCGGAATGGGTACAATTTTACTAATCTTTAAACAGTCAGGGAAAGTGCCCGAACTGATGATTTTATTAAAAATGTTAAGTAGCATTGGCAAAATAAAATCTTTACATCTTACTATTAATTTAGGTGAAATCCCATCAGTTGATTTCTGAATATCCAAGTTATTTATTACAATCTCTAAATCTTCAGTGGTGGCGGACTCGAAAGTAAACCGATGAGAACTTCGGGGTAATGATCTTAGTTGATTGCAATCGTCATTGGGATATACTTGAATTTGGCTCCTCAAATCTTTTACTGAATCTACAAAATAATGGTTAAGTTCATTAGCTTTATCACGATCATCAAGAATCACAGTACCTGCCGAGTTCACAAGATTTACAATACGCTTTGGCTCTCTGCCAAGTATGTTATTTAAGAATTTCCAGCATTTCTTTGTATCTCCTCCCGCTTTATTCAAACTGTCGTAATAGTAATCATTTCTTGCCATTTTGTTGGCAATCTTTACAATTTTACTTATTCTTTTCAACAAATCATCGATTTTAGTATCTTTGTACTTCCGTCGCTTAATTAGCAGTTTACGCTTAAATAATATCAAATTTTGTAGATTTTTATTAATCCAAGGACAAAGTTCAAACCTAAGCTTTGTTTTGACTTTAGTGCATGTTGTTGATTTAGCAACAGCATCATTGATGCAAGCTATCATACTTTCTGTTAAGACTGATGCATTAGAATTTTCATCGATTTTATTTAAATTATATTGCAAATACTCTTTAATTTTATTATAGTCACATTGAATTTTATCGGTTTCAATATATTTATTTGGAACAAAGTTACTTTCTACCTTACAGCAAATAATATTATGATCTGTTAATGAGCACTCAACCGAATCAACCGATATCTTTCCATAAATGTTACTGAATACTTGGTCTATACAAGTTCCACTTATTGGCCTTGTAATAAGAGAATGACAACTGTAGCAATCATAATTAAGACATAAATTTTGCAAATCTGGATATTGCTGATTATGAAATGCATCAATATTCGTATCCCCAACCATTATGAGAGGACTGTGCGCATGAAGATCCATGAATTCTTCAACTTTGTTTAAAAATTGACCAATCGCACATTTCTGTGAACGATACACGGATATTAACTTTAAAGGTTTATTATCGATTCGGAAATTTTGAAGAGAAACTGAAATAAAATCAATAAAATTTTCGCTTTCGCATTTTTCCACTTCAAACTGGAGGCTTTTGCTTAAATAAAGTGATATCCCACCATATCCATCGCTCCTACAACAATGAATGTTAGAGTATCCAGGGAGAGAAAAAAGCTGCACCAAACTCTCATCGAACCACGTCTCCTGAATAGCAATAACATCCGGTAATTTTGAAAAGCTTGCAATAAGTGACTTAAATTTATTAAATTTTGTAACCGAAGAAACACTTCTAATGTTAATACAAATAATATTCAAAAATGAACTGTTTAAATTATATATGTAATTATTATATTTAGAAAAGGTTTTAAAATATTGATTATTAATCATAAGAAAAGGATAAGAGAAAAAAAAAAATAAAAATAACAATTCGTGTTGAGTCCAACATATAATTAAGATGGAAAGTCAAAAAATATTTGTGGTATATTTTTATATAGAATATTTTTTGTGAAATAGAGATTACTTCCGGATTAAGATTTTTATGTTTCCGATAAACAAAAAAACACTGAAAATTTTCAAAAGAAATTTCTTGTCCAGTATTTTGCAGTTGATCAAGAGAATGTGATAGCAGGCTCAGAGTCTCCACATTTGATTGCCTGATTTGGCATTACTCCACTATGAAAATTAACTTGAATGATATTTGCATACCACAATAATATCACATTCCATCCAAGGTAAAGAGAAAAGGTATTCTAGAACACTTCCGATTTTAGTTACCTCCTCCAAAAAGCTAACAGAAACAAGTGTAAAATCTTTAATAGAATTGTAAATTCTGAATAATATGTCAACATTTTAATATCATATTAATTGCTTGTTTTTAAAAAATTTTGTTTTTCTACATTTTCTGGTCATTTTCGCCTATTATCCTGTTCAAGGATTTATTTTCCGGTCATGGCTTGCATTCACAGATAAATAAAACAAAAAAGGAAATGAAGTTGAATTTAGTGCAATTTCTTTGTATTAGTAATCCCTTACACGTGATCTGTTAACTTAAAAAGCACATGTATTTTATGGCAAGATTTGTATATTATTTTTTGGTTTCTTAAGTCTTTTGTCCCAGTACATCTCGAATTCGATTCAGACATTTTTATATTTTTTATAAAGTTTTAAATGTATGACAATAAGGAGACAGTAGGACATAAGGGAGAATTTTTCAATAAGAAAAATGAAAAAAGAAATAGCCTGGTCTTGATAGGATTTGAACCCGGAGCATTTTAATTACAATTAAGTACTTACTTTAATAACTTATAAGTAATTCGGACGACATCTTGTAGACATTACCAAGTAACCAGTTACCAGAGTACATCCCATTACCATTACTTAGTGTTAAAAAATCCTATTGTGTTGTGCAATCAGAAGTAACAGCATAAAACTCAATCGGCTACATTCACTAACTGAAGCACAAATTCGTATAGAATTAAATTGTTTTCAAACAAACTCAAATCAGTTACCACAACTTTCAACTTAAATGTGTTTACGAACTGTTAGTTGCAACCAATAAATTGTTCACGTACATGTTGGGCAGAACGTGATTTATAAAAGTTTTAAAACTTTTCAAACTAACTAGAATAACAACTAATACATATAAATATTTTTTTCTAACTATTAAATCGATTTCAGGTAAAGTTTAAACTCTATGCATTGATATATATAAACATTTACTGTTCAAAGTTATTCTTAAAGAAAACTGACTTCTTCTTCTGTTAGCATTGACCCCCAATGGAGCATAGGGCCTCAAACCTGATAGATGACATTTAATGATTACTAACGTATCCTGCGGTCGACACAATCGACCGTCATCTAGTTTATTGTGAATACAAATTTCCCGTGTTTAGGCTTAGTTGGTTAGCACGTAATATCACATTGAGCCTGGGTTCGATCCCCGGTCTCGGCAACAACAATTTCTGTAATTA
>CAKOFX010000015.1:0-71974 GCA_933228675.1 Stomorhina lunata
AGTATTAGTATTAGTATTAGTATTAGTATTAGTATTAGTATTAGTATTAGTATTAGTATTAGTATTAGTATTAGTATTAGTATTAGTATTAGTATTAGTATTAGTATTAGTATTAGTATTAGTATTAGTATTAGTATTAGTATTAGTATTAGTATTAGTATTAGTATTAGTATTAGTATTAGTATTAGTATTAGTATTAGTATTAGTATTAGTATTAGTATTAGTATTAGTATTAGTATTAGTATTAGTATTAGTATTAGTATTAGTATTAGTATTAGTATTAGTATTAGTATTAGTATTAGTATTAGTATTAGTATTAGTATTAGTATTAGTATTAGTATTAGTATTAGTATTAGTATTAGTATTAGTATTAGTATTAGTATTAGTATTAGTATTAGTATTAGTATTAGTATTAGTATTAGTATTAGTATTAGTATTAGTATTAGTATTAGTATTAGTATTAGTATTAGTATTAGTATTAGTATTAGTATTAGTATTAGTATTAGTATTAGTATTAGTATTAGTATTAGTATTAGTATTAGTATTAGTATTAGTATTAGTATTAGTATTAGTATTAGTATTAGTATTAGTATTAGTATTAGTATTAGTATTAGTATTAGTATTAGTATTAGTATTAGTATTAGTATTAGTATTAGTATTAGTATTAGTATTAGTATTAGTATTAGTATTAGTATTAGTATTAGTATTAGTATTAGTATTAGTATTAGTATTAGTATTAGTATTAGTATTAGTATTAGTATTAGTATTAGTATTAGTATTAGTATTAGTATTAGTATTAGTATTAGTATTAGTATTAGTATTAGTATTAGTATTAGTATTAGTATTAGTATTAGTATTAGTATTAGTATTAGTATTAGTATTAGTATTAGTATTAGTATTAGTATTAGTATTAGTATTAGTATTAGTATTAGTATTAGTATTAGTATTAGTATTAGTATTAGTATTAGTATTAGTATTAGTATTAGTATTAGTATTAGTATTAGTATTAGTATTAGTATTAGTATTAGTATTAGTATTAGTATTAGTATTAGTATTAGTATTAGTATTAGTATTAGTATTAGTATTAGTATTAGTATTAGTATTAGTATTAGTATTAGTATTAGTATTAGTATTAGTATTAGTATTAGTATTAGTATTAGTATTAGTATTAGTATTAGTATTAGTATTAGTATTAGTATTAGTATTAGTATTAGTATTAGTATTAGTATTAGTATTAGTATTAGTATTAGTATTAGTATTAGTATTAGTATTAGTATTAGTATTAGTATTAGTATTAGTATTAGTATTAGTATTAGTATTAGTATTAGTATTAGTATTAGTATTAGTATTAGTATTAGTATTAGTATTAGTATTAGTATTAGTATTAGTATTAGTATTAGTATTAGTATTAGTATTAGTATTAGTATTAGTATTAGTATTAGTATTAGTATTAGTATTAGTATTAGTATTAGTATTAGTATTAGTATTAGTATTAGTATTAGTATTAGTATTAGTATTAGTATTAGTATTAGTATTAGTATTAGTATTAGTATTAGTATTAGTATTAGTATTAGTATTAGTATTAGTATTAGTATTAGTATTAGTATTAGTATTAGTATTAGTATTAGTATTAGTATTAGTATTAGTATTAGTATTAGTATTAGTATTAGTATTAGTATTAGTATTAGTATTAGTATTAGTATTAGTATTAGTATTAGTATTAGTATTAGTATTAGTATTAGTATTAGTATTAGTATTAGTATTAGTATTAGTATTAGTATTAGTATTAGTATTAGTATTAGTATTAGTATTAGTATTAGTATTAGTATTAGTATTAGTATTAGTATTAGTATTAGTATTAGTATTAGTATTAGTATTAGTATTAGTATTAGTATTAGTATTAGTATTAGTATTAGTATTAGTATTAGTATTAGTATTAGTATTAGTATTAGTATTAGTATTAGTATTAGTATTAGTATTAGTATTAGTATTAGTATTAGTATTAGTATTAGTATTAGTATTAGTATTAGTATTAGTATTAGTATTAGTATTAGTATTAGTATTAGTATTAGTATTAGTATTAGTATTAGTATTAGTATTAGTATTAGTATTAGTATTAGTATTAGTATTAGTATTAGTATTAGTATTAGTATTAGTATTAGTATTAGTATTAGTATTAGTATTAGTATTAGTATTAGTATTAGTATTAGTATTAGTATTAGTATTAGTATTAGTATTAGTATTAGTATTAGTATTAGTATTAGTATTAGTATTAGTATTAGTATTAGTATTAGTATTAGTATTAGTATTAGTATTAGTATTAGTATTAGTATTAGTATTAGTATTAGTATTAGTATTAGTATTAGTATTAGTATTAGTATTAGTATTAGTATTAGTATTAGTATTAGTATTAGTATTAGTATTAGTATTAGTATTAGTATTAGTATTAGTATTAGTATTAGTATTAGTATTAGTATTAGTATTAGTATTAGTATTAGTATTAGTATTAGTATTAGTATTAGTATTAGTATTAGTATTAGTATTAGTATTAGTATTAGTATTAGTATTAGTATTAGTATTAGTATTAGTATTAGTATTAGTATTAGTATTAGTATTAGTATTAGTATTAGTATTAGTATTAGTATTAGTATTAGTATTAGTATTAGTATTAGTATTAGTATTAGTATTAGTATTAGTATTAGTATTAGTATTAGTATTAGTATTAGTATTAGTATTAGTATTAGTATTAGTATTAGTATTAGTATTAGTATTAGTATTAGTATTAGTATTAGTATTAGTATTAGTATTAGTATTAGTATTAGTATTAGTATTAGTATTAGTATTAGTATTAGTATTAGTATTAGTATTAGTATTAGTATTAGTATTAGTATTAGTATTAGTATTAGTATTAGTATTAGTATTAGTATTAGTATTAGTATTAGTATTAGTATTAGTATTAGTATTAGTATTAGTATTAGTATTAGTATTAGTATTAGTATTAGTATTAGTATTAGTATTAGTATTAGTATTAGTATTAGTATTAGTATTAGTATTAGTATTAGTATTAGTATTAGTATTAGTATTAGTATTAGTATTAGTATTAGTATTAGTATTAGTATTAGTATTAGTATTAGTATTAGTATTAGTATTAGTATTAGTATTAGTATTAGTATTAGTATTAGTATTAGTATTAGTATTAGTATTAGTATTAGTATTAGTATTAGTATTAGTATTAGTATTAGTATTAGTATTAGTATTAGTATTAGTATTAGTATTAGTATTAGTATTAGTATTAGTATTAGTATTAGTATTAGTATTAGTATTAGTATTAGTATTAGTATTAGTATTAGTATTAGTATTAGTATTAGTATTAGTATTAGTATTAGTATTAGTATTAGTATTAGTATTAGTATTAGTATTAGTATTAGTATTAGTATTAGTATTAGTATTAGTATTAGTATTAGTATTAGTATTAGTATTAGTATTAGTATTAGTATTAGTATTAGTATTAGTATTAGTATTAGTATTAGTATTAGTATTAGTATTAGTATTAGTATTAGTATTAGTATTAGTATTAGTATTAGTATTAGTATTAGTATTAGTATTAGTATTAGTATTAGTATTAGTATTAGTATTAGTATTAGTATTAGTATTAGTATTAGTATTAGTATTAGTATTAGTATTAGTATTAGTATTAGTATTAGTATTAGTATTAGTATTAGTATTAGTATTAGTATTAGTATTAGTATTAGTATTAGTATTAGTATTAGTATTAGTATTAGTATTAGTATTAGTATTAGTATTAGTATTAGTATTAGTATTAGTATTAGTATTAGTATTAGTATTAGTATTAGTATTAGTATTAGTATTAGTATTAGTATTAGTATTAGTATTAGTATTAGTATTAGTATTAGTATTAGTATTAGTATTAGTATTAGTATTAGTATTAGTATTAGTATTAGTATTAGTATTAGTATTAGTATTAGTATTAGTATTAGTATTAGTATTAGTATTAGTATTAGTATTAGTATTAGTATTAGTATTAGTATTAGTATTAGTATTAGTATTAGTATTAGTATTAGTATTAGTATTAGTATTAGTATTAGTATTAGTATTAGTATTAGTATTAGTATTAGTATTAGTATTAGTATTAGTATTAGTATTAGTATTAGTATTAGTATTAGTATTAGTATTAGTATTAGTATTAGTATTAGTATTAGTATTAGTATTAGTATTAGTATTAGTATTAGTATTAGTATTAGTATTAGTATTAGTATTAGTATTAGTATTAGTATTAGTATTAGTATTAGTATTAGTATTAGTATTAGTATTAGTATTAGTATTAGTATTAGTATTAGTATTAGTATTAGTATTAGTATTAGTATTAGTATTAGTATTAGTATTAGTATTAGTATTAGTATTAGTATTAGTATTAGTATTAGTATTAGTATTAGTATTAGTATTAGTATTAGTATTAGTATTAGTATTAGTATTAGTATTAGTATTAGTATTAGTATTAGTATTAGTATTAGTATTAGTATTAGTATTAGTATTAGTATTAGTATTAGTATTAGTATTAGTATTAGTATTAGTATTAGTATTAGTATTAGTATTAGTATTAGTATTAGTATTAGTATTAGTATTAGTATTAGTATTAGTATTAGTATTAGTATTAGTATTAGTATTAGTATTAGTATTAGTATTAGTATTAGTATTAGTATTAGTATTAGTATTAGTATTAGTATTAGTATTAGTATTAGTATTAGTATTAGTATTAGTATTAGTATTAGTATTAGTATTAGTATTAGTATTAGTATTAGTATTAGTATTAGTATTAGTATTAGTATTAGTATTAGTATTAGTATTAGTATTAGTATTAGTATTAGTATTAGTATTAGTATTAGTATTAGTATTAGTATTAGTATTAGTATTAGTATTAGTATTAGTATTAGTATTAGTATTAGTATTAGTATTAGTATTAGTTGTATTAGTATTAGTATTAGTATTAGTATTAGTATTAGTATTAGTATTAGTATTAGTATTAGTATTAGTATTAGTATTAGTATTAGTATTAGTATTAGTATTAGTATTAGTATTAGTATTAGTATTAGTATTAGTATTAGTATTAGTATTAGTATTAGTATTAGTATTAGTATTAGTATTAGTATTAGTATTAGTATTAGTATTAGTATTAGTATTAGTATTAGTATTAGTATTAGTATTAGTATTAGTATTAGTATTAGTATTAGTATTAGTATTAGTATTAGTATTAGTATTAGTATTAGTATTAGTATTAGTATTAGTATTAGTATTAGTATTAGTATTAGTATTAGTATTAGTATTAGTATTAGTATTAGTATTAGTATTAGTATTAGTATTAGTATTAGTATTAGTATTAGTATTAGTATTAGTATTAGTATTAGTATTAGTATTAGTATTAGTATTAGTATTAGTATTAGTATTAGTATTAGTATTAGTATTAGTATTAGTATTAGTATTAGTATTAGTATTAGTATTAGTATTAGTATTAGTATTAGTATTAGTATTAGTATTAGTATTAGTATTAGTATTAGTATTAGTATTAGTATTAGTATTAGTATTAGTATTAGTATTAGTATTAGTATTAGTATTAGTATTAGTATTAGTATTAGTATTAGTATTAGTATTAGTATTAGTATTAGTATTAGTATTAGTATTAGTATTAGTATTAGTATTAGTATTAGTATTAGTATTAGTATTAGTATTAGTATTAGTATTAGTATTAGTATTAGTATTAGTATTAGTATTAGTATTAGTATTAGTATTAGTATTAGTATTAGTATTAGTATTAGTATTAGTATTAGTATTAGTATTAGTATTAGTATTAGTATTAGTATTAGTATTAGTATTAGTATTAGTATTAGTATTAGTATTAGTATTAGTATTAGTATTAGTATTAGTATTAGTATTAGTATTAGTATTAGTATTAGTATTAGTATTAGTATTAGTATTAGTATTAGTATTAGTATTAGTATTAGTATTAGTATTAGTATTAGTATTAGTATTAGTATTAGTATTAGTATTAGTATTAGTATTAGTATTAGTATTAGTATTAGTATTAGTATTAGTATTAGTATTAGTATTAGTATTAGTATTAGTATTAGTATTAGTATTAGTATTAGTATTAGTATTAGTATTAGTATTAGTATTAGTATTAGTATTAGTATTAGTATTAGTATTAGTATTAGTATTAGTATTAGTATTAGTATTAGTATTAGTATTAGTATTAGTATTAGTATTAGTATTAGTATTAGTATTAGTATTAGTATTAGTATTAGTATTAGTATTAGTATTAGTATTAGTATTAGTATTAGTATTAGTATTAGTATTAGTATTAGTATTAGTATTAGTATTAGTATTAGTATTAGTATTAGTATTAGTATTAGTATTAGTATTAGTATTAGTATTAGTATTAGTATTAGTATTAGTATTAGTATTAGTATTAGTATTAGTATTAGTATTAGTATTAGTATTAGTATTAGTATTAGTATTAGTATTAGTATTAGTATTAGTATTAGTATTAGTATTAGTATTAGTATTAGTATTAGTATTAGTATTAGTATTAGTATTAGTATTAGTATTAGTATTAGTATTAGTATTAGTATTAGTATTAGTATTAGTATTAGTATTAGTATTAGTATTAGTATTAGTATTAGTATTAGTATTAGTATTAGTATTAGTATTAGTATTAGTATTAGTATTAGTATTAGTATTAGTATTAGTATTAGTATTAGTATTAGTATTAGTATTAGTATTAGTATTAGTATTAGTATTAGTATTAGTATTAGTATTAGTATTAGTATTAGTATTAGTATTAGTATTAGTATTAGTATTAGTATTAGTATTAGTATTAGTATTAGTATTAGTATTAGTATTAGTATTAGTATTAGTATTAGTATTAGTATTAGTATTAGTATTAGTATTAGTATTAGTATTAGTATTAGTATTAGTATTAGTATTAGTATTAGTATTAGTATTAGTATTAGTATTAGTATTAGTATTAGTATTAGTATTAGTATTAGTATTAGTATTAGTATTAGTATTAGTATTAGTATTAGTATTAGTATTAGTATTAGTATTAGTATTAGTATTAGTATTAGTATTAGTATTAGTATTAGTATTAGTATTAGTATTAGTATTAGTATTAGTATTAGTATTAGTATTAGTATTAGTATTAGTATTAGTATTAGTATTAGTATTAGTATTAGTATTAGTATTAGTATTAGTATTAGTATTAGTATTAGTATTAGTATTAGTATTAGTATTAGTATTAGTATTAGTATTAGTATTAGTATTAGTATTAGTATTAGTATTAGTATTAGTATTAGTATTAGTATTAGTATTAGTATTAGTATTAGTATTAGTATTAGTATTAGTATTAGTATTAGTATTAGTATTAGTATTAGTATTAGTATTAGTATTAGTATTAGTATTAGTATTAGTATTAGTATTAGTATTAGTATTAGTATTAGTATTAGTATTAGTATTAGTATTAGTATTAGTATTAGTATTAGTATTAGTATTAGTATTAGTATTAGTATTAGTATTAGTATTAGTATTAGTATTAGTATTAGTATTAGTATTAGTATTAGTATTAGTATTAGTATTAGTATTAGTATTAGTATTAGTATTAGTATTAGTATTAGTATTAGTATTAGTATTAGTATTAGTATTAGTATTAGTATTAGTATTAGTATTAGTATTAGTATTAGTATTAGTATTAGTATTAGTATTAGTATTAGTATTAGTATTAGTATTAGTATTAGTATTAGTATTAGTATTAGTATTAGTATTAGTATTAGTATTAGTATTAGTATTAGTATTAGTATTAGTATTAGTATTAGTATTAGTATTAGTATTAGTATTAGTATTAGTATTAGTATTAGTATTAGTATTAGTATTAGTATTAGTATTAGTATTAGTATTAGTATTAGTATTAGTATTAGTATTAGTATTAGTATTAGTATTAGTATTAGTATTAGTATTAGTATTAGTATTAGTATTAGTATTAGTATTAGTATTAGTATTAGTATTAGTATTAGTATTAGTATTAGTATTAGTATTAGTATTAGTATTAGTATTAGTATTAGTATTAGTATTAGTATTAGTATTAGTATTAGTATTAGTATTAGTATTAGTATTAGTATTAGTATTAGTATTAGTATTAGTATTAGTATTAGTATTAGTATTAGTATTAGTATTAGTATTAGTATTAGTATTAGTATTAGTATTAGTATTAGTATTAGTATTAGTATTAGTATTAGTATTAGTATTAGTATTAGTATTAGTATTAGTATTAGTATTAGTATTAGTATTAGTATTAGTATTAGTATTAGTATTAGTATTAGTATTAGTATTAGTATTAGTATTAGTATTAGTATTAGTATTAGTATTAGTATTAGTATTAGTATTAGTATTAGTATTAGTATTAGTATTAGTATTAGTATTAGTATTAGTATTAGTATTAGTATTAGTATTAGTATTAGTATTAGTATTAGTATTAGTATTAGTATTAGTATTAGTATTAGTATTAGTATTAGTATTAGTATTAGTATTAGTATTAGTATTAGTATTAGTATTAGTATTAGTATTAGTATTAGTATTAGTATTAGTATTAGTATTAGTATTAGTATTAGTATTAGTATTAGTATTAGTATTAGTATTAGTATTAGTATTAGTATTAGTATTAGTATTAGTATTAGTATTAGTATTAGTATTAGTATTAGTATTAGTATTAGTATTAGTATTAGTATTAGTATTAGTATTAGTATTAGTATTAGTATTAGTATTAGTATTAGTATTAGTATTAGTATTAGTATTAGTATTAGTATTAGTATTAGTATTAGTATTAGTATTAGTATTAGTATTAGTATTAGTATTAGTATTAGTATTAGTATTAGTATTAGTATTAGTATTAGTATTAGTATTAGTATTAGTATTAGTATTAGTATTAGTATTAGTATTAGTATTAGTATTAGTATTAGTATTAGTATTAGTATTAGTATTAGTATTAGTATTAGTATTAGTATTAGTATTAGTATTAGTATTAGTATTAGTATTAGTATTAGTATTAGTATTAGTATTAGTATTAGTATTAGTATTAGTATTAGTATTAGTATTAGTATTAGTATTAGTATTAGTATTAGTATTAGTATTAGTATTAGTATTAGTATTAGTATTAGTATTAGTATTAGTATTAGTATTAGTATTAGTATTAGTATTAGTATTAGTATTAGTATTAGTATTAGTATTAGTATTAGTATTAGTATTAGTATTAGTATTAGTATTAGTATTAGTATTAGTATTAGTATTAGTATTAGTATTAGTATTAGTATTAGTATTAGTATTAGTATTAGTATTAGTATTAGTATTAGTATTAGTATTAGTATTAGTATTAGTATTAGTATTAGTATTAGTATTAGTATTAGTATTAGTATTAGTATTAGTATTAGTATTAGTATTAGTATTAGTATTAGTATTAGTATTAGTATTAGTATTAGTATTAGTATTAGTATTAGTATTAGTATTAGTATTAGTATTAGTATTAGTATTAGTATTAGTATTAGTATTAGTATTAGTATTAGTATTAGTATTAGTATTAGTATTAGTATTAGTATTAGTATTAGTATTAGTATTAGTATTAGTATTAGTATTAGTATTAGTATTAGTATTAGTATTAGTATTAGTATTAGTATTAGTATTAGTATTAGTATTAGTATTAGTATTAGTATTAGTATTAGTATTAGTATTAGTATTAGTATTAGTATTAGTATTAGTATTAGTATTAGTATTAGTATTAGTATTAGTATTAGTATTAGTATTAGTATTAGTATTAGTATTAGTATTAGTATTAGTATTAGTATTAGTATTAGTATTAGTATTAGTATTAGTATTAGTATTAGTATTAGTATTAGTATTAGTATTAGTATTAGTATTAGTATTAGTATTAGTATTAGTATTAGTATTAGTATTAGTATTAGTATTAGTATTAGTATTAGTATTAGTATTAGTATTAGTATTAGTATTAGTATTAGTATTAGTATTAGTATTAGTATTAGTATTAGTATTAGTATTAGTATTAGTATTAGTATTAGTATTAGTATTAGTATTAGTATTAGTATTAGTATTAGTATTAGTATTAGTATTAGTATTAGTATTAGTATTAGTATTAGTATTAGTATTAGTATTAGTATTAGTATTAGTATTAGTATTAGTATTAGTATTAGTATTAGTATTAGTATTAGTATTAGTATTAGTATTAGTATTAGTATTAGTATTAGTATTAGTATTAGTATTAGTATTAGTATTAGTATTAGTATTAGTATTAGTATTAGTATTAGTATTAGTATTAGTATTAGTATTAGTATTAGTATTAGTATTAGTATTAGTATTAGTATTAGTATTAGTATTAGTATTAGTATTAGTATTAGTATTAGTATTAGTATTAGTATTAGTATTAGTATTAGTATTAGTATTAGTATTAGTATTAGTATTAGTATTAGTATTAGTATTAGTATTAGTATTAGTATTAGTATTAGTATTAGTATTAGTATTAGTATTAGTATTAGTATTAGTATTAGTATTAGTATTAGTATTAGTATTAGTATTAGTATTAGTATTAGTATTAGTATTAGTATTAGTATTAGTATTAGTATTAGAATTAGTTATTCTAGTCTATATTTTAGTGTTTTTTTATGGCCTAAAATAGTTGATCTACAAAAAATGCTAAAGTTGTTTTAAACAGGTATATTTTTGTTTTCAATAATTTTGGCCCACTATCTATTTTTGAAATATTTATTAATACCAAATTATATTTTATTCAATAGATAATTCTATGCGACACTTTTGTCATTTTTTTAATGGTGTCCTTTATAAAAGTCCTTTTGCTTCGGGCTAAGATTATTTATATTTGTGTCAGCTTTTGCTTCTCTTTATTCTCAATTTTTAAACTATTTCGACTATGTCACGGTTTTAGTTTTAGCATCTTTATCATCATCGCCAACATCCTTATGGACGACACAAATTTATAGCTGTTGATTTTTATTCATCCTCTGCATTTTAAGTTGTTTATATTTTTCATAACTTCGGGGTCAAATTGTCAATTTTTCTAGCATTCTAACTATTTTGCATAAATTTTAAAGATTTTTCATAAAAATGCTGTCTTTTCTTACTTCTAGTTATTTATGTTAGTTTTTTTGTTCGTTCATCCATTGAAAACATTTGGCCTTGTCATTTACATTTGACTTCTTCCTTCCTTTTGCCTGGTTACATTTAACAAATTCAAAACGTGTCTGCCAAGAATTTTAATACAAAAATATTTTAAATTATTACTAAAGACACATACACAAACAGAAAATGTAGCACAAAATATCCTTTTATGTAAAAATAATAATGATTTTTCAATAACCGCCGGAAGTCAAAAATTAATGTATGCAAATAATACCTTGATAGTGGAAATAGATAGAGGGCAATTTGTGTTTTTTCTATTTTTTTGAAAATTTTTTGTACATTTAAAATAAATTGATATATTGTAAGAAAAATATTCTTGAGGGAAAATGAATTTTTGTTTATATTTGAGAAATATTTAATCCTTATTATTTTTAAAAGCAGAAAGTTTAATCTTAAAAAAGACAATCAATCTTTGAAATATTTTATTACTTATCTTCTTACTATTATGGCTTAAAAAGCTTTTAATATTTTACATAGAATAAGGTAAGTCTACAAAATCGAAGAAGACAAAACAAAAACAAAGTCATAGACTTAGACATACACTAAAACATAGGCTGCGATATATATAAAAATATGTACTAAGATTAAGACTAGGACACAGACTATGATATGGAAATAAACTTAGACTATAATTAATACAAATTTTATTTAAGTCAAATAATTTCATAAATTTAAATTTCGACACTTTTCCAAAATATTTTTCTCTTTTTAACTTGCAAATCTACCAATAAAGAAAACTCAATAAATTTGTAGTCGGTCTATTTTCCAAAACGAATGTTTGTATATTAGTAAATACAAAAAGCCCAAAAACCAACAAATTTACTTCAATTGTTAGGGGTTTTTTTTTCTATAGATGTATAGATGGATGCAACGTCATCATCGTAGCTAACTAACAATATCGTAGATGTATCATCAACAGCGGTTGGTTGCACAATGAAAAACAAAAATGTTATATTCTAAAGGCCCAATCCTCAATTGTCTAACCAATTGTGCCGAAAATGCTTTCTTTTTTTTCCAAACGTTGTGTTTTATTTAACAAAATGTGTAGTGATACCATTATTTTTGCTGACTATTGCAACAAATTCCAAACAAAAATCAAAATATACTTAATCTATTTGTTTAACGAATAGCAAAAAAGGATATCTCTGATATATCGCATACAATGGAAAGGAATGCTTAACACAAATGTTTTCTATCTAAAAAATTTTCAAACAGCTAATGTTTGACAAAGTTTTTAACGAATTTAGTGTAAAAATTGAGTGGGTTGCATTATTTGCATTATAAGTATAAAGATTTTGAGTGCAGACCAAATACACACCCTACAAGATATTTCTAAAAATATTTAAAATTTTTTTTGTAGAAAATTTTCTTTAAATTTCACGAAACCATTTTTCATTCAAATTCTCTATTAAAGTATTTTTTATAAACAAATTTTCGATATTAAATATAAAATCTTTCTGTATAGTTTTTGAAATCAAAATTTTTTAAAATAGATGTTTTGATGTTCAAACTATTTATCGAAAATTGTTTTAATGGACATTTTTTATAAAAAAATTTTATGAAAATTTTTATTGATATAAAAGATTCTCTTAAGAATTTTTTTGGTATTAAAATTGTTTGATGTTTCAATTTTTATATTGAAATTTTTTTTGGCTTTTAATCTTTTTATAGAAAATTTTTTGATATTATTTTCCATAGAAAAATTTTTGCATTAAAATTATTTTTTTTTAATTTGCATTTTTTTAATAAATATTTCCATTTAGAAGATTCTAGTAAATTTTTCTTTTAAATTTTTTAAGAACATTTTTCGATTTCGGAATTTTCTTTAAATATATTTTTATAGAAAATTTTTCAATATGCGAATTTTCTTATAAAAAAATTTTGCGATATTAAAATTTTTCAATCAAAAATTATTTTTACAGAAAATTTTTCGATATTAAAATTTTTCAATACAAAATTTTTCTAAAAAAAAAATTTTCTAAAATTTTCCTATGGAAGGTTTTTCGATACTAAAATTTGTCACAGAAAATTTTTCTAAAAAAAAAATTTTAAAGAAAATTTTTGAATAGTAAAATTTTTCGATGTTAAAATCTTTTTATACAAAATTTTTGATTTCTAAAATTTTTCGATATTTAAATTTTTTATACAAAGTATTTCGAAATTAAAATTTTTCAATAGAAACTATTTCGACATTTAAATTTTTCTATAGAAAATATTTCGAAATTAAAATTTTTCTATAGAAAATTTTTCGATATTAAAATTTTTCTATTAATGCGAGGTTTTCGATCTGTCTAACTTGGGGATTATACTCCTGAAGACATGGCCTAACCAACCATCGAAACGCGTCGAGGAATTTTGGTTTCTCCGCAAACAATTTTTGGCATTTTATTAATAAATTGGTTTGTAACATTAATAAATAAATGTAACAGATTTGGGATCAAATGCGAATAGTCATTCTTTTTGGAAAATTTTTCTATAAAAAAATTTTCGATAAAAAAAATTTTCTATAGAAAATTTTTCGATATTAAAAATTTTCTATAGAAAATTTTTCGATATTAAAAATTTTCTATAGAAAATTTTTCGATATTAAAAATTTTCTATAGAAAATTTTTCGATATTAAAAATTTTCTATAGAAAATTTTTCGATATTAAAATTTTTCTATGGAAAATTTTTCGAAATTAAAATTTTTCTATGGAAAATTTTTCGATACTAAAATTTTTCTAAAGAAAATTTTTCGATATTAAAATTTTCCATAGAAAATTTTTTTAAATTTAAATTTTTTATGGAGAATTTTTCGATATTAAAATTTTTCAAAAAATTTTCTATAGAAAATTTTTCGATATTAAAATTTTTCTATAGAAAATTTTTCAAAAATAAAATTTTTCGATATTAAAATTTTTCTATACAAAATTTTTCGATATTAAAATTTTTCTATACAAAATTTTTCGATATTTAAATTTTTCTATACAAGGTATTTCGAAAATAAAATTTTTCTATAGAAACTTATTCGATATTAAAATTTTGTGATATTAAAATTTTTATATAGAAATTTTTTTGACATTAAAATTTTTCTATAGAAAGTTTTTCGATATTAAAATTTTTCTATAGAAAATTTTTCAAAAAACTTTCTATAGAAATTTTCTATAGAAAATTTTTGATATGAAAATTTTTCTATAGAAAATTTTTCAAAAATTTAATTTTTTCGATATTAAAATTTTTCTATACAAAATTTTTCTATACAAGGCATTTCGAAATTAAAATTTTTCTATAGAAAGTTATTCGATTTTATAATTTTTCGATATTAAAAGTATTCTATAGAAAATTTTGTGATATTAAAATTTTTATATAGAAATTTTTTCGATATTAAAATTTTTCTAAAGAAAACTTTTAGATAATAACATTTTTCTATTTTGAATTTTTCAATAGAAAATTTTTCGATTTTAAAATTTTTTGATACTAAAATTTTTCTATAGAAAATTTTTTGCTGTCAAAATTTGTCTGTAGAAAATTTTTTGATTTTAAAATTTTTCGATATTAAAATTTTTGTATAGAAAATTTTTCGATCTTAAAATTTTTGTGTAGAAAATGTTTCCATATTAAAATTTTTTTATAGAAAATTTTTCAAAAATAAAATTTTTCGATATAAAAATTTTTGTATAGAATTTATTTCGATATTAAAATTTTTCAATAGAAAATTTTTCAATAGAAAATTTTTCAATATTAAAATTTTTCTATAGAAAGTTTTTCGATATTTAAATTTTTCTATAGAAAATTTTTCTTTATTAAAATTTTCTATAGAAAATTTTTCGATATTAAAATTTTCTATAGAAAATTTTTCGATATTAAAATTTTTCAATAGAAAATTTTTCAATATTAAAATTTTTCTATATAAAGTTTTTCGATATTTAAATTTTTCTATAGAAAATTTTTCTTTATTAAAATTTTCTATAGAAAATTTTTCGATATTAAAATTTTCTATAGAAAATTTTTCGATATTAAAATTTTCTATAGAAAATTTTTCGATATTAAAATTTTCTATAGAAAATTTTTCGATATTAAAATTTTCTATAGAAAATTTTTCGATATTAAAATTTTCTATAGAAAATTTTTCGATATTAAAATTTTCTATAGAAAATTTTTCGATATTAAAATTTTCTATAGAAAATTTTTCGATATTAAAATTTTCTATAGAAAATTTTTCGATATTAAAATTTTCTATAGAAAATTTTTCGATATTAAAATTTTCTATAGAAAATTTTTCGATATTAAAATTTTCTATAGAAAATTTTTCGATATTAAAATTTTCTATAGAAAATTTTTCGATATTAAAATTTTCTATAGAAAATTTTTCGATATTAAAATTTTCTATAGAAAATTTTTCGATATTAAGATTTTCTATAGAAAATTTTTCGATATAAAGATTTTCTATAGAAAATTTTTCGATATAAAGATTTTCTATAGAAAATTTTTCGATATTATTTTTTTTTTCTATAGAAAATTTTTCGATATTAAATTTTTTTCTATAGAAAATTGTTCGATATTAAATTTTTTTTCTATAGAAAATTTTTCGATATTAAAATTTTTCTATACAAATTTTTCGATATATAAATGTATTTTGAAATTAAAATTTTTTTATAGAAACATATTCGGTATTAAAATTTTTTATAGAAAATTTTTCGATATTTAAATTTTGTATATAAAATTCTTTGATATTAAAATTTTTCTATAGAAAATGTTTCGAGATTTTATCTAAAATTTATCTATAGAAAATTATTCGATATTATAATTTTTCTATAGACATTTTTTGACATTGAAGGTTTTGATAGAAAATTTTTTGTTACTAAAATTTTTCGATTTTTAAATTTTTTCGATATTATAATGTTTCTACATTCAAATTTTCTTATATTTGAATTTTTCTATAGAAAATTTTTCACGATAAAAATTTTGTGAAAGAAATTTTATATAGAAAATTTTTTTGGTTTTAAAATTTTCTTTGAATTATTTTTCAACGAAAAATTTAAGGTTTTGAAGTTCATTTATATAAAATTTTTTGGAAGAAAACTTTTTCGATATAAAGATTTTGTCATACAAAATTTTTTCATAGTTTTTGTATAGAAAATTTTTTAAAATTAAAATGAAAAATTTTCAATATTAAAAAAATTTTCTGATATTAAAATGTTTTCATACAAGATCTTTTGATATAAAACTTTTTCGTTAGAATTTTTTTTTATATTTAAAGTTTTTGATAGAATATTTGTCTTTAGTTTAATTTTTCGATTTTAAAATTTTTTCGATATTAAAATGGTTGAGAACCTTTTTTAGTAGACAATTTTTCGATATTAAAACGTTCTGACAAACAATTTTTCTACATTCAAGATTTTTTTGTATTCAAATTCTTTGATATTGATGTTTTTTTCAATATTCAAATTTTTTTGATAACATTTTTTTTTGGTATTAAAATTTATTCAATTTTTATTTAATATTCCTTTAGAAAATTTTTCGGTTTTTTAATTTTGCATAAAAAATTTTTCTGTTTAAAATTTTTTGATATTAATTAAGTTTATGTCATTTAATTAAGTCTATGTGAATTATTTAAAATAATTTATTTTAAATAATTTTTCGTTTTCAAAAATACTAATAAAATCATTTTTACATTGTAGGGTATCATTTGCTCATAGTTTAAACATTTTTGGTTTCGTCTAAAAGCAGCATTCTTTCAAAGACTAAATGACATGCATGTATCTATGTAACGACTTTGTTTTTGTAATGTAGATTTTCGAATCGTTTTTTCTGTTTGTCTACTATCTTGTTAAAGTAAATGCAAGTTGTACATCATGGTAACAAAAGTAGTTAATATCAATGCCACTGACTGACTACCGCACGACATAACCTCACATTCAATGAACATTTACTTGGCTAAAAGCTCTAGGGTAATTTTCCATTGGTCTCGCTCTCAATGATGCAAATGTTTGCTGGGTATTTGTAAAGTCGAGTATATGAAAATTTTCTGTTAGAGCAAAAACTGCAGGTTTAAAGTAACAAAGGCAACATTTGTATAAAGCCCCTGTATTCTATTGTTGGTATGTGTCTACTTTTAGTAGAGTATGAAAACCAAAAAAAAAAGTGAAATTCTGGACAAAAAAAAAAACTTCTACCAATACCCAAAAGGCAGACAATAAAGACAAAATAACTGAAATTTGACTGGACTTTAATTGCTTGGGGTTTTGTTGGACAACCATTGTGTGTATGCAGTTGCATGTTTGTGCAACACACAATGTATTCAGGTTTTTTTTTGTGATTTTTTGGTTCATACTTGAATTGATAAACTGAAGAAATAATATAAAAATTTTATATAAAAAAAATGTCCTTACCTTCATCCTTTGTGTGATGGCTTGAAAGGCAAGCATTTTTGTGTGGCTGGAGAGTAACGATGTAAAGGGCAGAGAAGTTGTTACCATAGAAATAAACCATTAAATTTTTTAGCAATGCAATTGTATTGTACCGCATGGAATTGCCTGCCATACAATCTTCACTCTTCTCTCCTTCCTTTCCCTTCCCTTCCCTTTTAAGGATTCACTGGCATTCTTTTGTATTATTGAATATTTTGTCCTTGTATTACATGTAAATATACACATTTTTTGACAATATTCTACAGCATATAAAACCCGAAAAAAATATACAATTTTCGCATGTATTTGCTTAAAAAACATTTATTGTTGAATTGATTACTCTACTAAAAATAATAAAAAAAATAAAATAAAGTTTTCAGTTTATCATGTCCTAGAAGTTTTTTTATGCTATTGTTTTTTGATCATTGTTATTACTTGAAAAATGCAATAATATGTGGAAATTTTCAATAGGGTGGTTCCTAAAATGTTAAAGGCTTCACATAAAGGGCTGTGTTCTGAACACATCTCATTTATTATATAATTTACACTCAAGATTTTTTCTTACATTAAGGCTCATTGACAATAATTAACTTAACTAAACTTAGTTTTACCTTTGCAAATCAATATTTTGCTATTCAAACCCCTCTTACGATGAAACTTCATATACACTATATACTTTTTGTACCCATGTCTATTATACATGTAAACAATTACATACATATACTATGAAAATATTTATATTGAACACAAAAGGAGTAAATATTGATGAAAGTTTTTTTAAACAAAATTTTGTGGTTGTATTGAACACATTTTTTACTTCACAGATTTTTATAAATATTTATGTTTTTCAATACCCATACAAATATATTTCAATTCGCCAGTATATATGTATGCATGAAAATCTTCACTTATATCTATGTATTTAAAACAAGTAAGAAAGTGCTATAGTCGGTCAAGCCCGACCATACGATACCCTTCACCACTAATGTCAAAAGTGTTATTTTTCTTGTATAAAGAAAAATATTTGTTAAATTTTGCCATCATACAAACATTTTCTCAAAACTTATATATTTAAGCTGCTTCTGACATTTGGACTTATATGAGAGCTAGGGTCAAATATGGACCGATTATCAAATTTATCAAATTTATTACAGTTATTACAGAAATCATGTATGCAAAAAATAAACTTAAAATTCCCATTATCTTCAGATTAACGAGCGTTTTAGTGATTTTTGTCTCATTTGGTGCGTTTTTAAAAAAAAGTTTGTACGGGAGCTATGGTCAAATGTGGACCGATTTTAACGAAATTTGGTACAGTGATTTAAGTTTATATAAGCAGTATTTGATTTAAATTTCGTGAAAAAATATTGATATTTGTGGCCAATATTTCAATTCCTATGGGAGGTACCATAAATAATAGACCGATATTGACGAATTTCAATAGCCATGGTCAAATTATCAAAAAAATGATTTGTGCCAAATTTCATTAAATTATCTTTTAAATTGCGACCTGTAGTTTGATTATAAGGTTTACATGGGGGTCCAGCCAGCCAGCCAGCCAGACGGACGGACGGACATCGCTAAGTCGACTTAGAAAGTGATTCTAAGCCTATTGGTATACTAACAGGTGGGTCTAAGACAAATATTTCCATGCGTTACATACATCAGCACAAACTTATAATACCCTTCCACCTATGGTGGTGAAGGGTATAAATATACATGTTTCTTCTTATATGTACTCGCATATACAATTTTTGTATTCTCTGACTTTTGATAAAACGAAATAATTAAATTTTAAAACAATAAATATGAATGTTAAACTTTTTTTAATGGTTAAGGCGAGCTTTAAACCGTAAAGCAGGATTCGTCGTCTATAATAGTGGTACCTTTATGGAAACTCTAGCAATTACATTTTCAGTTTTGTTGCCCCAGATCTCTACATTTAGGCACTGACTGACGGACAGACAGACAGAAGTCGTCTTTTAACTGTTTTCGTAAGTGTAATCGATTTCGCTAATTTTCAATACCAAACCTTTCTAAGAAATGTGGAATATTTTTAGGAAATTTTGTTGTCAAAACTTTATTCGTTTAGGCTCTTTTAAGCAGACGGTGATCTCTCAATCGTCTTAAAAGCTCATAGGAATACAGAATTCTTTTTGGTTTTCCAGCCAATATTGTAAGAATTGTAATGACAATGATCTCAATCTAATAACCATTCTTATTAATGGTGGGTATAAAACGGAAAAAATTATCATAATAATACTTTTATTTTTATTTTAGGAAATAAAAATACTAAAACACCTAAACTCAAAATTGTTTTAACAAATAAATTCCTTTTGAAGTTGCACTAAAAATAATTAAATTTGAACAACAAAACTCAAGTGTTTTGCAAAAATTAAGAAAAGCGGAAACTGATACAAGAAAGTTTAAAAAATAACTCACATTAACCCTTTAATGTAACTCAGATTTGGGTATAAAAATTATTATTGTCAGTTTTTTTGATTGAAAAATGCTTTTGTTATAATAACAAACAAATGGTTAATTACTACTTGTTCCCATCGTTTAGATATTGTATGAAATCCGTGAAAAAATAACTACTTCGGTTTTGAGGAAAAGAATGAACCAAGCCAATTTCTGATAACATCCCAGTAAAACTTTTCATTACCAAATAATGAGTTAAACAGTTAAACTATTGAACACGAACTACTTACTCATTCGCTGTTTAAGTCATTACATTAACATAGGGATGTCATTGGAGGCAAGTACTTATCAATTGCAGAAAAGTAATGACTTGGGTAAGTAATTTGAAAGCAACAACTTTTTTGTTGTTGTTTTATTAAAAACATATATTTTTAAACGAAATACAAAATTTTTTTTATGATCCAATGGGGGCTCGAACCCAGACCCTCCGACTGCTAGGCAGAGACTCTTTCACTGAGCTATTTCATATGTTGAAAACTTAGCAGCTTAAAATTAATATAAACAATTTTTATTTTTAGATCCAAAATCATGTGAAAAGAACTTTGTTTTTCCCTGCTTTTTTTTGGTTTTTTGTAATTTTTGGAAAAATATTTTTATACGATTTTTTGTAATTATTTTCAAACTTTTTTAAAATTATTTTAAAACTTAAACAATTTAAATCTTCTTTTTTGTATAAGTTTTTACATAAGATTGCTCTTACTTACTTAAATGTTACAACCTGTTAAGGTCAAAGTCCGAGCATATTTTAGAATTCCATGGATTTCGATCTTGTGCGAATATTCTCCAATTTTATAGGCCAAGCTTTGAAAAATGTTCCTCTACTTGGTCTTTCTATCGAAGTTTCGGACATCCTCCTCTAACATCAGGTAGTGGGACATTTCAATTCTAATTTTATTCTCTTCATTGTATTTTTTTGCAAGAGAGGGTTACTAGCCCGTAATCCTAACCCATTTTTCTCGATCTTATGGGACAACTCTCGGAACATGTCAACTCACAATATTAATGGGTGTTAAACTAGCTCCCTGGGTGATACCATGAGGAGGTGTGTGTCCACAGTTGAGATGAAGGATGACCCAGATAAGTTGGGCTTACCAAGTTAAGACCAATTAGAATCGTGTTTGGTACTCAACATCCCCTACATAATCAAAATTGACTCATGATGGTATTTTTTCATTAACGTGAGTTAGTTTTACAAATTTTTTTTACAGAAGATAATATTTAAGTTCTTAAAATTCAAAAATCATTTAAAAAGACTCTTTTAATAAAAAAAAAACTAAAAAAAATTGTTGCCCTTGGTGGGATTTGAACCGGGGCCAGTCAGTTTAAATTACCATCTTAATTACAAATAAGTACTTCTGTAATAACTTATTATTTATTCGGATGGTATGTTGTAGTCGTTACAAGGTAACCAGTCATCAGAGTACTTGCCATTACCAAAGTTTTGCTGGGATGTTCTTTAGTGAAGCATATTATGGTAAGGGCGTTTAACATCGATCAAAACAAATGGTTTCCTAAAAAGGTTAGGTCTTGGCTATATTACAAATAAATTTTGACCGGTATTGCAACATATAGGAGAATGGAAAATTATTGCTTTTAATGTATTTTCGTCGATTTCTCCCTTAAAACGAATTAATTGCTTCAGGACAGGACTCCCGTAGTCGTCTGACCCAAAATAGCCCTGTAATCTCACTAAGTAGCAGCGAGAATGTGGGAAGTGAAAGAAGATAAAAACTGAAAATTGTTTGTATTTTGTCCAGTCGATGATCTACGCTTTTACTTATGGTTTTTGAACATAATTCTTAAAGGTTTTGTTTGTAAAATAAGTAATAATGCGAGGTTTTCAATCTGTCTCAATCTGAGGTAATCCTCCTGAAGAGATCGCCAACCAACCATCGAAACGCGTCGAGGAATTTTGATTTCTCCGCAAACATTTTTTGGCTTTTTATCAATAAATTGGTCTGTTACATTAATAAACAAATGTAATATATTCGGGATCAAATGCGAATACTCTTCTTTTTGAATAATATTTACATCCCGACTATTTTGTTATTTTTTGATAAAAAATTTTTTATATGAAAACATTTTTCATATAAAATTTATATGAAAAATGTTTTCAATATAAAAATTTTTTATAGAATAATTTTTATATGAAAGTTTTGTATAGAAAAATTTTTAATATTTTATAGTAAAATTTTTAATATAGAAAAATGTTAAGTATGAAAATTCTCTTTAAAAAAATTTCAATATGAAAATTTTCTTTTAAAAAATTTAAATATGAAAATTTTATGAAGAAAAATTTTCAATATAAAAAAAAATTTTTTCAAAACGAAATTTTCTATAGACAGATTTTAAATATAGAAAATTGAAATTAAAAATTTTCAATAGAAGGTTTCATATTGAAAAATTTTAGATAGAAATTTTTGTGTATTTAAAATTTTACAAATTAAAATTTTTATGTAGAAAATATTAAAATTTTTTTATAACAATATTTCTGAAAATTTTCTAAAGAAAAATTTTAATATGAAAAAAATACGGAAGATTTCATAATGAATATTTTTCTAATAAGAAAATTTTTCGTAGAAATATTTTTACTACAAAAATTTTTCACATTAAGATTTTCTAAAAAAAAATTTATGAAGTTTTTTTTACAAAAATTTTCAATTTGAAAATTTTTCGTATAAAAATTTTCAATATTAAAATTTTCTTAAAAAAGGCTTTTAAAAAATTTGTTGGTCACAATAATTCGTACTTATTCGATATCGCAAATAAGTTTATTATTAGGGATAATCCTCCTGAAGAAATGGCCTAACCAACTATCGGAAGGCGTCGAGGAACGGTTTCCCCACCAACATTTTTCGGTTTTATCAAAAAACTATTTATTACACTAACAAATTATTATAATGAATTGGGATCTTAGTGCAATACAGTACTGTATAACTATTTTGTTAAATGTTTAAAGTCCGAAAATTTTTGATAAGCCCTTTTAAGAAAAATTTTTAATTTGAAAATTTTTTTACAGCAAACTAATCAGTAAGAAAATTTTTTAGAAAAATTTATTATACGAACAGTTTTTTAAAAAAAATTCAATATGAACATTTTTTAGAGAGTATAATATATTTTTAATACAAAATTTTTTTTAAAAATTTCATAAGTTTCATATTGGAACTTTTTTCGAAAAATTTTCAATATAATTTTTTAGAAAAATTTTTAAGAAAAATTTTCAATATAAAAATTTCTTAGAAAAACTTTCAATATAAAAATGTTTTAGAAAAATTTTCAATATAAAAATTGTTTAGAAACATTTTCAATATAAAAAAATTATTTTTTTTTTTACTTTAATTTGTCTAAAAAAAATTTTTAATATAAATTTTTAATTAAAATTATCTAAAGAAGAATTTTTAACATACAATTTTTTAGAAAAATTTTCAACCGAAAAATATATTAAATACGAAAATTTCAATAAAATTTTTAACAAAAAAATTTTCCATATAAAAATTTTTTATATGACAATTTTCTGTAAAAAAAACCTTTATATGAAATTTTTTTATAAAAAAAATTTAATGTTAAAATTTTTTATAAAAAAATTTCAATGTCAAAATTTTTTATAGAAAATTATTAAATTATTAATATAAATATTTTCTATGAAAAAATTTTCAATACGGAAAAAATGTTATATATCAAATTTTTTTTCTTTTTAGAAAAATTTTTTATATGAAAATTTTCTGTGGAAACATTTTTTATTGAAAAATTTTTGGTATGAAAAAATTTTCGATATGAAAAATTTCTATAGAAAAATGTTTAATATATAAATTTTCTATGAAAACCCCTTTAAAATGAAAGTATTTTTATAGAAAAATTTTAATATTAAAATTTATATAGGAAAATTTTATATAGAAAAATTTTTAATATGAAAGTTTTCTATAGAAAAATTTTCAATATGAAAACTTTATATACAAAAGTTTTTAATATGAAAATTTTATTAGAAAAATGTTTGGTGAAAATTTTCTATAGAAAAATTTTTAATATAAAAATTTTCTATAGAAAAATTTTTAATATAAAAATTTTCTATAGAAAAATTTTTATTATAAAAATTTTCAATATGAAAATTTTAAATATAAAATTTTGTAAAGACAAATTTTTAAAATAGAAAATTTAAAAATTAAAATTTTCTGTAGAAAATTTTTCTACTAAAAATTTGATATTGAAAATTTTTCCATAAAAAATTGTATATAGAAAATTTTTCTACTGAAAATTTTATGTTGAAAATTTTTCTATAAAAAATTTCATCAAATTTATTGAGATTTAAATTTAATCATATTTAAATAAGATCAAATCACTCAACAAACGTTTGCGAAATGTTTATAATCTGAATTTTTCGGTTTTGTTCGATTTGTTTCCTTTATAGTTGAGTAAGTTAATAAAAAACTATTCACTTTGGGAAATTCGTATTTTTTACCACCAGAAGCCGAAGACTTTTTGCAATTTTCATAAATATTACAATTCTTTATTAAACTCGTGACAATGATTATCAAAAGAATTGAGATTTAAATAAAATCAAATTTGAATAAGATCAAATCACTCAGCAAACGTTTGCGAAACGTTTTTAATGTCAGTTTTTCGGTTTTGTTTTATTTGTTTCCTTTATAGCTGAATTAAAAACATTCGTGTTTCGTTCGAATACAAATAAAAATCAAATCGCTTTGACAAATTTGTATTTTGTCTCTGTTTTGCTCACTTCAGAAGTAAAGCAAATTCAAAAGTTTTACTATGGTTTTAATAAGTTAAACTTCATTCTAATAATTTATGTGAATCAGACTGGCAGCTAGACGAACTGGTGGGCAGAACAAGATGCATTTAGATCAGAATGCGAATTTTCTTGAGGGTTAAATCAAAAAGCATGAGGGTTAAAGCCCAGCTGTTAGTGAAAGATATACAAAGAGTTTGGCAGAATGTGGAAATCAGCAAAGATGGATATAAAATGGAGTAAAATAAAATTACAAGAAAAGATAATCGAAAAAGCCATTGGAAATAACAACTAGTTACTAAAGTAAATGAATATTACATATAATGTTTCTAGTTTTCTTATGTTTGCCAAATTAAATAGTTCGAAATAAAGGAATTACAAAAAAAAACGTTAAAGAACTAAAGAGAAAATATATAACACATTTAAATTACACTGTCAACAATGACAGTAACACTCGAGAAACTTAACAAATAAATAGACAAAAATAATAAAACTCTATAAAACTAAACTAAATGAATTTTTTAGTTTTTAAATTAATTTGTCTTCTATTTTTTTCCTCACCCAAACTGTTCAGATGGTGAATCTGCTGCTGTCAAACAGTCCATAGTTTTATTTAGAGCGTATTGAAGTATAAGTAATTGAATTGTACTGAACTGGATGTTCAGCTCAAATAAAGTTTCCGATGGAAATAGTATTAGTTTTTCTCTTTTACATGTTTTCTGTTGCTTTTGGCCAGTAACAGAATGAACTGTTAAAGGCTTAACTAAAAACAAGTTCAATTTAAAATATTTCTTTTTTTTATTTCATCGTAAATTTGTCAACAACTCGCAGTGGCAACAATTATAAGCAAACTTCAACGGCTGCTGCTTTCCTTCAGCTTTTTTGGTCCTTTATCTAGTCCTTTGCTTTGCTAAATCAAGAAAACTTTTCAAATCTCTCCAACTTGAAATTAAAGGAAATTTTATTTACTTATGCCTCAACAAATTATGTTTTCCAAACTAAAATTATCCCCACATTTGCACATACTTTTAATAGTCCTTCCCTCTATCTGTTTCTTTCTGTTAATAAAGTTTTATTGAAAAACAAATACAATAAAATCTTCATAAAAGGATAAATTGTTGGTAAAGACCCTCTTGGAAGACAAATAAAATTAGAGATGAATTAAACTAAATAAATTTTTTATTGTTTGTGAAACAATTAAAACTCAATTTTATTTACTGGATTGAGTAAAAGACCAGATGTTGTTTGCTAAAATAAATTTTTATTTAGTTAAGAAATTTTAAAGAAGTTTATTTTTAACTACTGTCTTTACGATAATAGACAATAATGTGGAATGGAAATTTTAAATTTTTAAAAAATATTTATTATAAAAATTTTTCATTAAAAAAAAACTTCTTTATAATTTTTTTAAAAATAATATTCTATAAAAAATGTTCCTCAACTTTTTCCGCACGAAAAATTTTCTATATAAATTCTTCCTAATAAAAATGTTCTGTGTAAATTTTTTCATAAAGAAAAATTTTATATAGAACATTTTTTTTCTTAAGAAAAATTTTTCTATTGAAATTCTTTTCTTACGAAAA
Organism: Stomorhina lunata; assembly: GCA_933228675.1. Lineage (NCBI taxonomy): Eukaryota > Metazoa > Arthropoda > Insecta > Diptera > Rhiniidae > Stomorhina > Stomorhina lunata. The sequence goes on from CAKOFX010000015.1 coordinate 26,467, forward strand.
ATTTTCTGCTAAAATTTTTTTCTTACGAAAAATTTTCTAAAGAAATTTTTTCATGAAAAAATAGTATTATATTCTTAATGAAAAATTTTCTATAGAAATGTTTTCTCAGTGAAAAATTATTTATTGAAAATTTTTCGCAATGAAAAACTATTTATGGAAATTTTTTCGCAATGTAAATTTTTTATAGAAATTTTTTCCCAAAAAAAAAAATTCTATAGAAATTTTTTCCCTATGAAAAATTTTCTATCGAAATTTTTTCCTAATGAAAGATTTTCTATAGAAATTTCTTCCTAATGGCAAATTTCTATAGAATTTTTTTCTTCATGAAAATTTTTTACAGAAATTTTTTTCTACTAAAACATTTTGTGTAGAAATTTTTTCCTAATGAAAAATTTTCTATAGAACTTTTTTTCCTAATGAAAAATTTTCTATAGAATTTTTTTCCTTACGAAAAATTTTCTATAGAAATTTTTTCCTTACAAAACATTTTCTATAGAAATTTTTTCAGAACCAAAAATATTTCATAACCAAAAATTTTTCATAACGACAAATTTCTATAGAAATTTTTTTCTTATGAAAAATTTTCTATAGAAATTTCTTCCTAATGAAAAATTTTCTATAGAAATTTTTTCCTATGAAAAATTTCTCATAAGGAAAAAATTTCTATGAAAAGTTTTCTATAGAAATTTTTTGCTTATAAAAAATTTTCTATGTAAATTTTTTTCTTTTTAAAAAAATTCTATAGATTTTTTTTTCCTATTAAGAAATATTCTATAGAAAGTTTTACCTTATGAATAATTTTCTATAGAAATTTGTTCCTAGTGAAAAATTTTCTATAGAAAATTTCTCCCAATGAAAAATTTTCTATTGAAAATTTTTCCATAATGAAAAATTTTCTATAGAAATTTTTTCCTAATGAAAAATTTTCTATAGAAATTTTTGCCAAATGTAAAATTTTTTATAAAAAGTTTTTCTAAAAAAAAATTTTTTTCCCTATGAAAAATTTTGTTATTAAAAATTTTTCCTCATGAAAAATTTTCTACGGAAACTTTTTTTCCTCATGAAAACTTTCCTTAAAAAAATTTTCCAATGAAAAATTTTCTATAGAAAATTTCTCCCAATGAAAGCTATTGAACATTTTTTCATAAATAAAAATTTTCTATAGAAAAATGTTCCTAATAAAAAATTTCTATAGAAAAATGTTCCTAATAAAAATTTTCTATAGAAACATTTTCCTATTAAAAAATTTTCTATAAAAATTTTTTCTTATAAAAAATTTTCTGCGGAAATTTTTTCCTTATCAAAAATTTTTTATAGAAATTTTTTCCTTATAAAAAATTTTCTATAGAGATTTTTTTAATGAAAAATTTTCTATAAAAATTTTTTCTAATGAAAACTTTTCCATAGAAGTTTTTTCTAATGAAAAATTTTCTATAGAAATTTTTTCCTAATGAAAAATTTTCTAAACATTAACATTTTTCTATAGACATTTTTTCCTTATAAAAAATTTTGTATAGAAATTTTATCCTAATAAAAAATTTTCTATGGGAATTTTTTCTTAATGAAAAATTTTTTGTAATAAAATATTTTCTACAGAAATATTTTTCTGATAGAAATCTTTTTAAAGAAATTTGTTAGGAATAAGAAATTTTCTGTAGAAGTTCTAAAGAAAAATTTTCAATTTCTTAATGAAAAATTTTATATAGAAATTTTTCCTTACGAAAAATTTTCTGTATAAATTTTGTCCTAATGAAAAATTTTCGATATGAAAAATTTTCTATAGAAGTTTTTGCCTTCTGAAAAATTGTCTATATAAATTGTTTTCTTCAGAGAAATTTTCTTTATAATGTTTTTTATGATGAAAAATTTTCTTTAGAAATTGTTTCCTTATATAAAATTTTCTGTAATAATTTTTTCCTTATGAACAATTTTTTATAGAAAATTGTTCCTTATTAACCTTAAATTTTGTAAAGAAATTTTTTCCTTATGAAACATTTTCTTTAGAAGTTTTTTCCTAACAAAAAATTTTCTTTAAATTTTGTTTCGTTATGAAACATTTTTTATAGAAAATTTTTTATTAGAAAAAATTTTCAATAAAAATTTTTTCCTTATGAAAAATTTACTATAGAAATTTTTTTTAACTGAAAATTTTCTATATATTATTCCAAATAATGAGAAACGTTCTCTAAAATTGTTCTAATATTGAAAAGTTAACGACGAAAGAAAATTTTCATTTGAAAAAATTTCTTATATAATTTTGTCTGACATAACATTTAATTACTTTATTCTAATTCAACATTTCATCACACTAATTACTTTAGTTTTTATCCCTTTTCCTATTAGCTCTGAATTTGTTACAAATAATTTTATCAGATTTAGAAACGTGCCCACTAAACTTGGATACACTTTTACACACATACTAATGAAGGTACCCATAAGTTCCAAGTTTAGAAACCAGCTCAGCTCTAAAGCCATCCAGTAAAGTAACCCATGCATTCCCTTCAATGATTTAAAGTTGCTAGTGATTTTATTGTTATGGAAGACGATTGTCCAATATGAAACTGCTGGGGTTACTTTACACATACATACGTCACGATTAATTTCAATCACTAACTAACAAAATTATCTCATTAGCAATGAAACAACTTACAAATGAATATTGTCTACTCTTTAGCTTTTTTTCCAAAATTTATTTCACAATTTTTTTTTTTTTTTGCAAACTTTGTATAAGATTTTTGCAATCAAAGAAAAACATTTCACATACACGTATTTACATATACATTTGCACCCACATCAATTATTATCGAATTGGGGCTTCAACCTATATTATTTCTTATTTCCCCACTTGTTTCTTTTTATTTGTATATAAGAAAAGAGTGTTAAGAAGTGTTATCAACTAGAAGATGAATAGTACCCAGCTAAGAGATGGATGCTGGAGGAGGAGATGGAAAATAAAAAGAAAATCGAATCTAACAAAACACACGCCTGCATCATTAGCACTTTAGCTGACATGTACAATTTTAATGGAAGTAAGTGTTTTTCTTTAAGTACAAAAATCTAAGTGAGAGAAACAAAAAAAAAAAAACCTTAACAAGAAAATTAGGAAGAAGATTTTTTCAAGGATGCCAAAAATATACATACGATTGAACTTGTAATTTTTTTATTGGTTTTTTTGCAGATTTTGGCAATTATTTGCCAAAAAAAATTTACATAAGGGAAAAAAGTTCGAAAAAAGTTTTTGTTTCAATTCATGACGAATTATTGGCAAAATTAGAGTATGAAGAAACAATTTTTCGATACAGAAATTTAAATAAAAAATTTGTTAATTTGAGAAAATTTCAAAAGAAAATTTTTTCATATTAAACAATCTCTAATCAAACTATTTAATATGAAAATTTTTTATAAAAAATTTGTAAATGCAAAAAATTTCTATTTTTGAAACGAAAAATTTTTATAGATAATTCCTTGATACAATCTTATTTCCATAGAAGATTTTTTCATATGGAAAAATTTCTAAAGAAAATTTTTAAGAAAAAATTCCTTTAAAAAATTTTATTCAAAAAATTTCTATCCAAATTTTTTTTATACGAAAATTTTTTTTTGGAAAATTCTTTTATAAGAACAAATTTCTATAGATAACTTTCTTATGTAAAAAAATTTCAACTGTACGAAAACATTTCTATAGAACGTATTTTTATATGAAAAAATTTATGTAGAAAATTTTTTTTGTATGAAAAAATTTCTATAGAAAATTTTTGTATATGAAAAAATTTCTCTAGAAAATTTTTTTATATGAATGTTTCTGTATAAAATTTTTTTGAATGATAAAATTTCTGTAGAATTTTTTTTTTTATATGAAAAAATGTTTGTGGAAATTTTTTTGTATAAAAAAATTTCTGTAATTTTTTTTTTTTATATGAAAAAATTTCTGTAGAAAATTTTTTTTATATGAAAAAAATTCTGTAGAAAATTTTTTTATATGAAAAAATTTCTGTAAAAAATTTTTTATATGAAAAACTTTCTGTAGAAAATTTTTTTATATGAAAAAATTTCTATAGAAAATTTTTTTATATGAAAAAATTTTTGTAGAAAATTTTTGTATATGAAAAAATTTCTATAGAAATTTTTTTATATTGAAAAATTTCTAAAGAAAATTTTTTTGTATGAAAAAAATTCTATACAAATTATTTTATATGGAAACATTTATACGGAAAATTTTTTGAGAAATTTATACAGAAAATTTGTTGATACAGAAAATTTTGAAAAAATTTCTATAGAATTTTTTTATATGAAAAAATTTCTATAGAAATTTTTTACATATGAAAAAATTTCTATAGAAATTGTTTATATATGAAAAAATTTCTATAGAAATTTTTCATATATGAAAGTATTTCTGTACAAAATTTTTTTGTATGAAAAAATTCTATTGAAAAATTTTTTATATGAAAACATTTTATATCAATTTTATTTGGAAAAATTTTTATAGAATGTTTTTTATATAAAAAATTTCTATAGAAATTTTTATATGAAATAATTTCTTCAGAATTTTTTTTTATATGGAAAAATTACTACAGAAATTTTTTGATATGATAAAATTTTCATGGAAAAATTTTTATATAAAAAAAATTTTTGTAGAAAATTTTTCATATGAAAAAATTTCTAAAGAAAGCTTTTTTATGAAAAGATTTTTATAGAAATTTTATTTTGTTTTATATGAAAAATTTTCTGTAGAAAATTTTTTTATATTGAAAAATTTCTATAGACAATTTCTAAATTTCTAAAGAAAACTTTTTTATGAAAAAATTTTCTGTAGAAAATTTTTTTATATGAAAAAATTTCTGTTGAAAATTTTTTTATATGAAAAAATGTTTGTAGACATTTTTTTTATATAAAAAATTTCTATAGAAAATTTTTTTATATGAAAAAATTTCTATAGAAATTTTTTTATATTGAAAGATTTCTATAGAAATGTTTTTATATTGAAAGATTTCTATAGAAATTTTTTTATATTGAAAAATTTCTATAGACAATTTTTTTGTAAGAAAAAAATTCAATAAAAAATAATTTCTATAGAAAATTTATATGTATACAAAGTTTTTTATATACAACAATTTCTGTAGAAATTTTTTTGTATGAAAAAATTTCTATAGAAATTTTTTTTATATGAAAAAATTTTTATAGAATTTTTTTTATATGAAAAAATTTCTATACAATTTTTTTATATGAAAAAATTCTATAGAAATTTTTTTATATGAAAAACTTTCTATAGAATTTTTTTTATAAAAAAAAAATTCCTATAGAATTTTTTTTAAATGAAAAAGTTTCTATAGAAAATTTTATGTATGAAAAAAAATTTTATAGAAAATTTTTTATATGAAAAAATTTCTATAGAAAATTTTTTTTAAAAAAAAATTTCTATAGAATTATTTTTTACAAAAAATTTTTATTGAAATATTTTTAAGAAAAAAATTTTATAGAAAATTTTGTGAAATAAAAAAATTTCTATAGAAAATTTTTTTATATAAAAATATTCCTATAGAAATTTTTTATATATAAAAAAAATTTCTATAGGAAATTTCTAATTATAAAAAAATTTCTATGGAAAATTTAATTATATAAAAAAAATTCTATGAGCAATTTTTTATTTAAAAAAAATTCTATAGATTTTTATTATATTTTTTTTATTTAATAGAAAATAATTAAAAATAAAATTAAGAAAAAAGAAAATAATTAGAAAAAAATTCAATAGAAAATTATTTTATTAAAAAAATTTCTTTAGAAAATTTTCTATAGAAATTTTTTGATATTAAAGAATTGTATATAGAAATTTTTCATATCAAAAAAAATTCTCTTTAAAAACTATTTCATATGAAAAAGTCGTCTAAAGAATTTTTGTTATATCAAAATTTATTATTTAAAAAAAATTTATTTAAAAAATTTGTTTTTTCAAATCTTGAATTTTGCATATAAATATGGTAAGGGTGGAGATTTAAAGCTTTAAATCTAAAAAATTCTGGGACATAAAACGCAGTTAAAAAATTTAAGATTTAAACCACTATAAAACCAAAAGCTATCATATAAAAAACACCAAAAAATGTTATACGTTATAAAAAAATAGACTCAAGCTATCATCCTCAACGCAAAGCCCGAAAAACTGGACACATGGAAATTTTACTCATACACATAAAACAATTCAAATGAACTTTACACCATCTGTATTTGCGAAAAAGTGGAAAAGCCTGGGCCTGTTCTGCTCTTACAGATAACGACTGACTCTATAAAGTCTAGTTGTATGTTTGTCTTCATAAGAATAGTTATATGCAACCATTGTTGCTACATACAACACATACTCGTACAAATGTTGATGTGTCAGAAACTGAGTCAGTGAATACTCATGCCTGGACTGGAAGGTATAACTGTTTTAAATCACACACTTTTTAAAAAGAAATGAATCAGACCGAAATAAAACAAGAGAATAAGCAAAAATAAATACAAAACAGAAGAAAATGAAATACAAAACAAAAAAAGAAAAACATACGAATATGAGGCCTTTAAACTCACTTGGCCTTAAGCTGGAAAACGCAATACATTGGGCTTAAATGCAACGAAAGATATATAAGTGGTAAAGAAAGCAAAAATATGTTCCTAAAGGTGTTGTGGAGTATAGCCTGAAACTTTTTAAAAGTGGCTTAAAGAATGACAAACCAAAAGAATTAGGACACATCTCTTGATATTTGTAGAGAAGTATTATAATTCAAAAGAGGAAAAATTAAAAGTACGAGTTTTAAGAAGAAAGAAGATAATAAATTTTGATTCTGTGAAACTTCAATAAAACATTTACATATTTATTGCTTCTTCTCATAAAACTTTAAAGTTACAATATCATTTTCAAATGTGTTTTTATAAACAGACAATAAAAATTTTCCAAAGAAACTTTCTAATAATGAAAAATTTTTCACATAAAAAAATTTTCTATAAAATTTTTTCAAAATGAAAAATCTTCTATAGGGATTTTTTTATAATGAAAAATTATCCATCAAAATTTTTTTCAAGTGAAAAATTTTCTATAGAAATTTTTTCATAATGAAAAATTTTCTATGGAAATTTTTTCCTAAAGAAAAATATTCTATATAAACTTTTCCTAATGAAAAATTTTCTATATAAATGTTTTCCTAATGAAAAATTTTCTATAGAAATTTTTTCCTAATGAAAAATTTTCTATAGAAATTTTTTCCTAATGAAAAATTTTCTATAGAAATTTTTTCCTAATGAAAAATTTTCTATAGAAATTTTTTCCTAATGAAAAATTTTCTATAGAAATTTTTTCCTAATGAAAAATTTTCTATAGAAATTTTTTCCTAATGAAAAATTTTCTATAGAAATTTTTTCCTAATGAAAAATTTTCTATAGAAATTTTTTCATAATGAAAAATTTTCTATAGAAATTTTTTCATGATGAAAAATTTTCTATATAAATTTTTTCATAATGAAAAATTTTCTATAGAAATTTTTTCATACTGAAAACTTTTCTATAGAAATTTTTTCATAATGAAAAATTTTCTATAGAAATTTTTTCATAATGAAAAATTTTCTATAGAAATTTTTTCATAATGAAAAATTTTCTATAGAAATTTTTTCATAATGCAAAATTTTCTATAGACATTTTTTCATAATAAAAAATTTTCTATAGAAATTTTTTCATAATGAAAAATTTTCTATAGACATTTTTTTATAACGAAAAATTTTCTATAGAAATTTTTTCATAATGAAAAATTTTCTATAGAAATTTTTTCATAATGAAAAATTTTCTATAGAAATTTTTTCATAATGAAAAATTTTCTATAGAAATTTTTTCATAATGAAAAATTTTCTATAGAAATTTTTTCATAATGAAAAATTTTCTATAGAAATTTTTTCATAATGAAAAATTTTCTATAGAAATTTTTTCATAATGAAAAATTTTCTATAGAAATTTTTTCATAATGAAAAATTTTCTATAGAAATTTTTTCATAATGAAAAATTTTCTATAGAAATTTTTTCATAATGAAAAATTTTCTATAGAAATTTTTTCATAATGAAAAATTTTCTATAGAAATTTTTTCATAATGAAAAATTTTCTATAGAAATTTTTTCATAATGAAAAATTTTCTATAGAAATTTTTTCATAATGAAAAATTTTCTATAGAAATTTTCTCATAATGAAAAATTTTCTATAGAAATTTTTTCATAATGAAAAATTTTCTATAGAAATTTTTTCATAATGAAAAATTTTCTATAGAAATTTTTTCATAATGAAAAATTTTCTATAGAAATTTTTTTACAATGAAAAATTTTCTATAGAAATTTTTTCATAATGAAACATTTTCTATAGAAATTTTTTCATAATGAAACATTTTCTATAGAAACTTTCTCCTGATGAAAATTTTTCTATAGAATTTTTTTTCTAACGAAAATTTTTCTATAGAAATTTTTTCCTAATGAAAATTTTTCTATAAAAATTGTTTTCTAATGAAAATTTTTCCATAGAAATGTTTTCCTAATGAAAAATTTTCTATAGAATTTTTTTCCTAATGAAAAATTTTCTATAGAAATTTTTTGCTAATGAAAAAATTTCTAAGAAATTTTTTCATAATGAAATTTTTTCATAATGAAAAATTTTCTATAGAAATTTGTTCCTAATGAAAACATTTTCTATATAAATTTCTATATACATTTTTTCCTAACTAAAAAATTTGTATATAAATTTTTTCCTAACGAAAAAAATTCTATATAAATTTTTTCCTAACGAAAAAATTTCTATAGAAATTTTTTCTTAATGAAAAATTTTGTATTGAAATTTTTTCCTTATGAAAAATTTTCTTAGAAATTTTTTCCTAATGAAAAATTTTTTATAGAAATTTTTTTCTAATGAAAAATTTTCTATTGAAAATTTTTCCTAATGAAAAATTCTCTTAGATATTTTTTCCTAGTGAAAAATTTTCTTTAGAAAATTTTTCCTTATGAACAATTTTCTATAGAAATTTTTTACTTATGAAAAATTTTCTATAGAAATTTTTTCCTAATGAAAAATTTTCTATATAAATTTTTTCCTAATGAAAATTTTTCTATAGAAACTTTTTCCCAATGAAAAATTTTCTATAGAAATTTATTCCTAATGAAAAATTTTCTATAGTAATTTTTTCCTAATTAAAAATTTTTTATAGAAATTTTTTTAATGAAAAATTGTATATACAAATTTTTTTATTGAAAAATTTTCTATAGAAATTTTTTCATTTTGAAAAATTTTCTATACAATTTTTTTTCATTATGAAGTGTTCTATAGAAATTTTTTCATATTGAACAATTTTTTATAGAAATTTTTTCATAATGACAAATTTCCAATACAAATTTTTTCTTAATAATAAATTTCCATTAAAAATTTTTTCTTAATAAAAAATTTTTTATAGACATTTTTTCTTAATAAAAAATTTTCTATAGGAATTTTTTCTTAATGAAAAATTTTCTACAGAAATCTATTCTTAACGAAAAATTTTCTATTGAATTTTATAATATAAATTTATAGTTTTTTGTGAAATTTTTTTAAATTAAAAAAATGTTCATATTAAAAATTTTTCTATAGACATTTTTTTGTATTGAAAATTTTTCTATGGAAATTTTTTTATATCTTAAAATTTAATTTATTATGTAAGTAAAGTGTTGATAAAAACTTTACTTTTGTTATCAGATTTAAATACACCAACAAAATTACAATAAAATAATCCCTAATATTTAATTTGTAACTAATAATTACTTTCTAAATTATATACAAAATAATCTGTAAAATCAACCAAATACTCAATGAAAAAATAGTTATGGTCAATTTATAATTGTAAAACTCAGTTGAGATACAAATATATTTAATTGTCTGTCTATTTTTCGAATGAATAAATAAACAAATAAATAAATATTTATGACTAAAAACTCAATAAACACAAATATATTCATCATTTGTATAAATAAGCAATAAACTAAATAATAAATTAATAAGTGAAAAACTTTACATGTAAATATCACCAACAAAATGAAAATAAATTCGGACATAAATGTAAAATGCTTTTAACTGCGGTCAAAATACCTAAATATAACATAATTTGAAAACATTCATGACATTTGAAAGCCACAGAAATAAAATAGAAACTCATCAGTGGTAGAACTCAAAAAATATTATTGAAAAACCTCAAATATATATAATAAATTTGGCAAAATTTTTTTTTGGATTTAAGTTTCTACATATATATTTAACTTTTATAAATGTATATGTATAGTGTTTATAATCCTGTGATAATTTATAGAAAAGTATTGATTGTAAATAAAGTAAAATACTAATTTAGTGACATTTTACACATGCACCACTAAATTCACAAACGAATTATAAAATTAAAAAAATTTTTAGCGGGAAAATTGTATGGAAATTTTAATTATAAGATTGTTATAGCTCCATTTTTAATTTATTACTAAGACATGTATTATATATTTGGTAAAATATCCCCGGAAATTAAAAAAAAGCAGTAGTATTCATTTGTGTACAATCAATTCAATCACTCAATATATATTCAACACAATATTCCAAAAAAACTAAAAAGAAATTTAAAAAATTTCCTGTAAAAATAACAAATTTTTGAAAAATTTTCTATAAAAATAAAAAATTTTTGAAAAATTTTCTATAAAAATAAGCAATTTTTCAAAATTTTCTAAAAAATTAAGAAATTTTTGAAAAATTTTATATAAAACTTTTTAAAAAATTACCTATAATTTTTTTAACTATTGATAACTAAGAAATTTTTTAAAAACTACAGATAAAAATAAGAAATTTTTGAAAAATTTCCTTAACAAAAGAAATTTTTGAAAAAATCATAAAAATAAGAGATTTTTAAAAATTTCCCATAAAAATAAGAATGTTTTGAAAAATTTCCTAAAAAAAAAGAAATTTTTAAAATTTGCTATAAAAATAAGACATTCTTGAAAAATTTTCAATAAAAACAATAATTTTTGAAAAATTTCTTATAAAACTATGAAATTTTTTAAAAATTTTGTTATAAAAATAAGAAGTATTTAAAAAATTTTTTACAGAAATATAAAACTTTCGAAAACTTTTCGATAAAATTAATAAGATTTTAAAAAATTTCTTATAAAAATAATTGATTTTTTAAAATTAAGAAATTTTTGAAAAATTTCCTATAAAAATAAGAAATTTTTGAAAACTTTCCTATAAAAATAAGAAATTTTTGAAAAATTTCCTATAAGAATAGAAACTTTTTAAAAAGAAATAAGATGCTCTTGAAAAATTTTCTATAAAAATAAGAAATTTTTGAAAACTTTCCTATTAAAATAAGAAATTTTTGAAAAATTTCCTATAAGAATAGAAACTTTTTAAAAAATTTGCATAAGAAATAAGATGTTCTTGAAAAATTTTCTATAAGAATAAGAAATCTTTGAAAAATTTCCTATAAAAATAAGAAATTTTTGAAAAATTCCTTATTAAAATAAGAAATTTTTAAAAAAATTCCTATAAAAATAAAAAATTTTTGAAAATTTTCCTATAAAAATTAGAAATTTTTGAAAAATTTCCTATAAAAATAAGAAATTTTTGAAAAATTTCCTATAAAAATAATAAATTTTTGAAAAATTTCCTATAAAAATAATAAATTTTTGAAAAATTTTCTATAAAAATAAGCAATTTTTCAAAATTTTCTAAAAAATTAAGAAATTTTTGAAAAATTTTATATAAAACTTTTTAAAAAATTACCTATAATTTTTTTAACTATTGATAACTAAGAAATTTTTTAAAAACTACAGATAAAAATAAGAAATTTTTGAAAAATTTCCTTAACAAAAGAAATTTTTGAAAAAATCATAAAAATAAGAGATTTTTAAAAATTTCCCATAAAAATAAGAATGTTTTGAAAAATTTCCTAAAAAAGAAATTTTTAAAATTTGCTATAAAAATAAGAAATTTTTGAAAAATTTTCAATAAAAACAATATTTTTTGAAAAATTTCTTATAAAACTATGAAATTTTTTAAAAATTTTGTTATAAAAATAAGAAGTATTTAAAAATTTTTTTACAGAAATATAAAACTTTCGAAAACTTTTCGATAAAATTAATAAGATTTTAAAAAATTTCTTATTAAAATAATTGATTTTTTAAAATTAAGAAATTTTTGAAAAATTTCCTATAAAAATAAGAAATTTTCGAAAACTTTCCTATAAAAATAAGAAATTTTTGAAAAATTTCCTATAAGAATAGAAACTTTTTAAAAAATTTGCATAAGAAATAAGATGCTCTTGAAAAATTTTCTATTAAAATAAGAAATTTTTGAAAAATTTTCTATAAAAATAAGAAATTTTTGAAAACTTTCCTATTAAAATAAGAAATTTTTGAAAAATTTCCTATAAGATTAGAAACTTTTTAAAAAATTTGCATAAGAAATAAGATGTTCTTGAAAAATTTTCTATAAAAATAAGAAATCTTTGAAAAATTTCCTATAAAAATAAGAAATTTTTGAAAAATTCCTTATTAAAATAAGAAATTTTTAAAAAAATTCCTATAAAAATAAAAAATTTTTGAAAATTTTCCTATAAAATTAGAAATTTTTGAAAAATTTCCTATAAAAATAAGAAATTTTTGAAAAATTTCCTATAAAAATAATAAATTTTTGAAAAGTTTCCTATAAAAATAATAATTTTTTGAAAAATTTCTTATAAAAATAAGAAATTTTTGAAAAATTTCCTATAAAAACAAGAAATTTTTGAAAAATTTCCTTTCAAAATAAGAAATTTTTGAAAAATTTCCTATAAAAATAAGAAATTTTTGAAAAATTTCCTATAAAAATAAGAAATTTTTGAAAATTTTCCTATAAAAATTAGAAATTTTTGAAAAATTTCCTATAAAAATAAGAAATTTTTGAAAAATTTCCTATAAAAATAAGAAATTTTTGAAAATTTTCCTATAAAAATTAGAAATTTTTGAAAAATTTCCTATAAAAATAAGAAATTTTTGAAAACTTTCCTATAAAAATAAGAAATTTTTGAAAAATTTCCTATAAGAATAGAAACTTTTTAAAAAATTTGGATAAGAAATAAAATGTTCTTGAAAAATTTTCTATAAAAATAAGAAATCTTTAAAAAATTTCCTATAAAAATAAGAAATTTTTGAAAAATTCCTTATTAAAATAAGAAATTTTTAAAAAATTTCCTATAAAAATAAGAAATTTTTGAAAATTTTCCTATAAAACTTAGAAATTTTTGAAAAATTTCCTATAAAAATAAGAAATTTTTGAAAAATTTCCTATAAAAATAATAAATTTTTGAAAAATTTTCTATAAAAACAATAAATTTTTGAAAATTTTCCTATAAAAATTAGAAATTTTTGAAAAATTTCCTATAAAAATAATAAATTTTTGAAAAATTTCCTATAAAAATAATAAATTTTTGAAAAATTTCCTATAAAAATAATAAATTCTTGAAAATTTTCCTATAAAAACAAGAAATTTTTGAAAAATTTCCTATAAAAATAAGAAATCTTTAAAAAATTTCCTATAAAAATAAGAAATTTTTGAAAATTTGCCTCTAAAAATAAGAAATTTTTGAAAAATTTCCTATTAAAATAAGAAATTTTTGAAAAATTTCCTATCAAAATAAGAAATTTTTAAAAAATTTCCTATAAAAATAAAAAATTTTTGAAAAATTTCCTATAAAAATAAGAAATTTTTGAAAAATTTGCTATTAAAATAAGAAATTTTTGAAATATTTCGTATAAAAATAAGAAATTTTTGAAAAATTTCCTATAAAAATAAGAAATTTTTAAAAAATTTCCTATAAAAGTAAGAAAATTTTGAAAAATTTTCTATAAAAACAAGAAATTTTTGAAAAAATTCCTATAAAAATAGGAAATTTTTGAAAAAATTCCTATAAAAATAAGAAAATTTTGAAAAGTTTGCTACAAAAATAAGAAATTTTTAAAAAATTTCATATAAAAATAAGAAATTTTTTAAAAATTTCCTCTAAAAGTATGAAATTTTTGAAAATTTTCGTATAAAAATAAGAAATTTTTGAAAAATTTCCTCTAAAAGTATGAAATTTTAAAAAAATTTTCGTATAAAAATAAGAAATTTTAAAAATAAGATATTTTTAACAAAAGTTTCCTATAAAATTAAGTTTTTTTTTAAGTTTTCTCTAAAAATAAGTAATTTTTGAAAAATTTCCTACAAATGCGAGAAGTAAATGTAAATTTTCCTATTAAAATAAGAAGTTTTTAAAAAAATTTCCTATTAGAATAAGAAATTTTTAAAAATTTTAATTGAGAAAAAAGACATGTTTTAAAAGTTTCCTATAAAAATAAAAAATTATTTCTTATTTTATTATTAAATTTTTCAAAATTTTATATAAAAAAATGGAATTTAAAAAAAATGTTCTTTAAAACTAAGAAAATTTTTAATTTTTAAAATTTTCCTAAAGAAGATATATTTTAAAAATTTCTTATAAAAAAAGAGAAATTTTAAAAAAATTTCTTATTAAAAAAATAAGAAACTTCTGAAAAATGTTCTATGTAAAAATAAAATATCTTTAAAAATTTTTCTATAGGAAACTTTAAAATTTTTGAAAAATTTCCTTTAAAAAAATAAAAATAATTTTTAAGTTTATTATTAAAATAGGAAAACTTATTTTTATTTTATGTATAGAAAAATATGATAAACCCAAATATAAACGCTCTTTAATTAACATTAGTTTTAATTAAAAATTACATTGCATGTATTTTTTTGAGTTTATAGATTGATAAATATTTGTTGCATGAAAATTGAATTATTTTGAACATTTTTTTTTATAAGTTGCAGCAAAAAATAAGGGTAATCATAATTTCATATTAATTTATAAAGAGGATTTTTTTTATTGATATTAGCTAATGAGAGAATTTTGAATTTGTGTAACTTAACTTAATAATGAGGATACGAATAATTTCTGAAGAATTTCATTTTTAACGAAATTATTTTTGAGCTACAAAAGAAATTTATCTTTGATTATTATTTTTAAGATTTTTTTATTCAAACTGTAAAACCTGAAAATATACAGAAATTTCCTTGAAAAGCTTTTAACTTGTCACCTTAAAGTAGCAATTCTAATTTTTTTTTGTATTGAAAACGTCAGGTGAAAATCAAAAATAAAAACACAGTTCGAATCTAACAAATTTTTCTTAGATTTTTTTTTCTTTGTCACCAACGGTTATGTTGGGCCCTGATATTTTCTTGACTGTTTGTCGCTGTTCGTCTTGTAAATCTAAAAGTAAAACATAAATAAAACTTATTTCATTTGTTTCCTTTGACATGCAATCAGTAAAAACTTTTAGCGCTGCCAATAAATCTCCGACTTAATTCAATATCAAGCCACCAAAACAACAACAATCAAAGAAAAAAAAAAAATATCGAGGATAAAAAAACTCCCAGTTCGAAATAAGTAAAATCCAACGTAAGCAATCACATCGTGCATAATCTTGTAACAAACATTCTTACAATAAGTAACCAAAAATAAAAATCCCTATATTGAGAAAAATAAGTTTTCATTTTTTTTTTCTTTTTGGAGGGGGTGTTCCTTTTTTTATACAGGAAATACTTAATCGAAATCTATATAAAATCCATGTCTAATATTTGTTTTGATGTTTATTTAGTTGAATAAAATATTTATTTGTATTGAAAATCTGTGTAAGTTTTGGTATCAAAATGTACAAAAATCTGAAAACAGTAACAAATCAGCAAAAATTTTTTGAAAAGCAAAATAATCAAACATGTAAATCCGTATTTATTGGTTTTATTTTACTATTTACTTAAATATAAGGTTTTTTAAATACATTTTGAAAAATAAAAAGGAAATGCTTATATATTTAATATGAGGGCGTATGTGAAATATTTGAATTATTTATATTAATCATACGTAGCGGTAAAGTCTAAACCAAATTTGTCCAATTCAATTTTTTGTTAAGTTTGCATTGAATTCAACTAATTTATTTTATTATTTATAATTATTATTTATTTTTCTAAAAGACATTTTTTTTTTAATTTTCTAAAGGAAATATTCAAAAATTTCTTATTTTTCTGTAGAAATTTTTTTTTTAAATTTCTTATTTTCTGTTTGAAATTTTTCAAAAATTTTTATTTTTATAGAAAATTTTTCAAAAATTTCTCACTTTTATATGATTTTTTTCCAAAATTTCTTATTTTTATAGAAAATTTTTAAAAAATTTTTTATTTTTATAGGAAAATTTCCAAAAACTTCTTATTTTTATGGAAAACTTTTAAAATTTTTTTTATCTTTAAAGAAAATTTTTCAATTTTTTTTTTATTTTGATTTGCAATTTTTCAAAAATTTCTTACTTTTATAGGATTTTTTTCAAAAATTTCCTATTTTTATAGAAAACGTTTCAAAAATTTCTTATTTTTTGTAGCAAATTTTTCAAAAATTTGTTATTTTTATAACAAATTTTTAAAACATTTCTTATTTTTATAGAAAATTTTTTAAAAATTTTCTATTTTTATAGGAAATTTTTCAAAATTTTTTATTTTTATAGGTAACTTTTCAAAATTTTCTTATTTTTGATTGAAAATTTTTCAAAATTTGTTTATTTTTATAGGAAATTTTAAAAAAATTTCTTATTTTTATAGGAAATTTTCAAAGATTTCTTATTTTTATAGAAAAATTTTATAATTTTTTTATTTTTATAGGAAATTTTTCAAAAACTCCTTTTTTTATAGGAAATTTTTCAAAAATGTCTTATTTTTAATTTTTCAAAAATTTTTTGTGTTTAACTTTTCAAAAATTTCTTATTTTTATAAGAAATTTTTAAAAATTTCTAATTTTTATAGGAAAATTTTCAAAAATTTCTTATTTTTATAGGAAATTTTTCAAACATTTCTTATTTTTACATATATTTTTTTAAAATTTCTTTATAGGAAATTTAAAAAAAAGTTTTTGCTTTTATAGGAAATTTCTCAAAAGTGTCATATTTTTATAGGATCTTTTTTTTTAATTCTTATTTTTTTATGAAATTTTTCGAAATTTTCTTATTTTTATAGAATTTGTTTATAACTTCTTGTTCTTACAGGAAATTTTTTAAAAATTTCTTAATATTGTAGGAAAGTTTTAAAAAATTTTTAAAACTTCTTATTCTTATAGAAAATTTTTTAAAAATTTCTTAATTTTGTAGGAAAGTTTTTAAAAATTTTTAAAACTTCTCGTTCTTATAGGAAATTTTTTAAAAATTTCTTTATTTTGTAGGAAATTTTTTAAAAATTTCTTATATTGATAGAAAATTTTTCAAAAAATTCTTAATTTTATAGGAAATTATTCAAAAATTTTATATTTTTATTAAAATTTTTTTTTTTTAAATTTCAGATTTTTGTAGGATTTTTTTTTATATTTCTTAGTTTTGTAGGAAATTTCCAAAAAATTTCTTATTTTTATAATAAATTTCTCAAAAATTTTTATAGGAAATTTTTCAAAAATTTGTATAGGAAATTTTACAAAAATTTTTATAGGAAATTTTTCAAATATTTTTATAGGAAATTTTTAAAAAATGTCTTAGTTTTATAAGAAATTTTATAAAAATTTCATATTGTTTAGGAAATTTTTCAAAAATTATATTTTTGTTTTTTTTTTTATAAAAATTATCAAAAATTTCCTATTTTTATAGGAAATTTTTAAAAAACTTCTTATGTTTTCAAAAAATTTTTATTTAATAGGAAATTTTTCAAAATTTTTTTTTTTTTTTTTTTAGAAAATTTTTCAAAAATTTCTTTTTTTTTAGAAAATTTTTCAAAAATTTCTTTTTTTTTAGAAAATTTTTCAAAAATTTTAATTTTTATAGGAAATTTTTCAAAATTTTCATATTCTTACCGCAAATTTTTCATAAATTTCTTATTTTAGTTGAATTTTTTTTTTAATATTTCATATTTTTATGGAAAATTTTTGATAAATTTCTTATTTTCATAGGAAATTTTTCAAAAATTTTTTATTTTTATAAGAAATTTTTAGGAAATTTCTTATTTTTATAGGAAATTTGTCAATAATTTATAATTCTTATATAAAATTTTGCAAAAGTTTCTTATTTTTATATGAAACTTTTCAAATATTTCGTATTTTTATTCAAAAATTTCAAAATTTTCTTAATTTTATTGGAAATTTTTAAAAAATTTCTTATTTTAAAGAGTTTGCTTATTTTTATGGAAAACTTTTTGAATATTTCTCACTCTATAGGATTTAAAAAAATATATTTTTATAAAAAAAATTTCAAAAATTTATTGCTTTATAGAATTTTTTTTTTAAATTATAGCAAATTTTTTATAGAATTTTTTTTTAAATTGTTTATTTTTTTAGGATTTTTTTTTAATTTCTTATATTTACAGAAAATCTTTTAAACAATTATTGTTTTTATAAAAATATTTTCAAAATAATATTTTCTTATTTTTTGTAGGAAGTTTTTAATAAATTTTTTTTCAAAAAATTTTTATTTTTATAGGAAATTTTTTAAAATTGTTTTGTTTTTATAGGAAATTTTTCAAAATTAATCTTGTTTCTATAGGTAATTTTTCAAAAATTTTATATTTTTATAGGAAATGTTTTAAAAATTTCTTTTTTTCTAGGAATTTTTCAAAAATTTTAAATTTATATGGGAAATTTTATAAAAATTTCTTATATTTATAGGAGATGTTTCATAAATTAGTTATTTGTGTAGGAAATTTTCTTGTTTTTATACGAATTTTTTTTTTTAAATTGTTATTGAAAAGTTTTTAAAAAATTCTTATTTTTATAGTAAATTTTTAAAAAATTTCATATTTTTGGGAATTTTGTCAACTGTTATTGTCTGTCAAAGTTGGGAATTTATACAAACAGTCTCAAATAATTCTTAAAATCTACATTTGTAGAATTTAGGAAAAAATTGTTCATACAAATTTCCATGTTTTTGTTCATAAATATAAAAAATGTTGACTAAAAATTTAAATAAATTTTTGAACATCTGTTAAAATTGTTGTGTGCCCAGAAATTTATGCATTTTCCTCAATGGTTATTTCTTATTTTACCACAAGGTAAAAAAAACAGAATTTTTCCACAACCATAAACTATTTTCCCTGGTATCGCCCAGGTATTATGCGTGAACACGTTTCCAATAATTTAATAATTTAAGACCATAAACCAGTGAAAGCATCTGAAGCAAATTGGGGGCAAAATATAACTCATTTAGCATAAAATTCGATAAAAAATAAGAAAAATTGAGGTAAAATGTGGCTGTGAATAGATTTTGTAAATAAATACCATATTTTCTGTTAATTGGCATTTAAGAAAAGAAATTGGAAAATGAAATAAAATTATAAAAAACCAAAGACAATAAAATTTATAAAAAGTAAACATTTTTCTAACAAAGAAACCCATAATATGAAAGAAATAATGGGAAACAAGAAAAAAGAAAATACAATAAATAAAGAAAAACATTTAAAATAAAATCGAACCTTTATCTTTTGGTTCGTTTTTAAAAACTACAAAAAATAGAAGGGAAATTCAAGCTAAAAAAATGTGTTGTTTGCATAAATGTTGGCAACCAGAAAATATTTATTCACAACTGAGGAATGGGGGCTTATGGTATTTAAAACAACAATAAAAAATAATTTCAATAAAAAATTTACCACAAAATGCCCAAAAAACGATAGACGTTATTCAATAAAGCATTAAAAATGTTTCTAAAAAATTTTATTGGATTTTTTTTTGTAGGTAAATATAGAAAAAGTAAAAACCTTTGCCCATCCCAAATGAAATAAACTATGGCAACTTTACAACAAAAAAATCAAAATTTCTTTACATTTTTATATCTGAAATACATAAATGAGAAAAACCAGACCATTTTTGGAATCACTTTGCCTCAGTGGCAAGTTGAATGTTTTAAGTCTGTTTTGGTTTAACCTGACTTGTGGTAAAATATGTTGTTTTCCCTGGTTGGTTGATGTTGCTGTTGGCTTCTCTTTTATCAATACCTTCGAGGTTTTTAGACACGTTATTTTTAATGGTTATTTTCTTTGATATTCTTCTCTTTTTTTAAAGAGTTGTGAGAAGTTTCGCAAAACAACCATACATTCGTATGATTTACAAACAAATTTTTAAAAAAGATATTGGTTTTTTTTAGACCTTTAGCCTATGTTTTAATTTGAAATAAAATGGTACATATCGGGTGGGTCATCCAATAGATTCAATTTAAATCATCGGTTGTTTCGAATTTATAAACGTTATCTGTGCCTTATCACAGTAACAATTCGATATTTGAATAGGTTTTGTTTTTCACTTCTGGTAGATGGTTTGATATGAGAGCAAGGGTCAAATGTGAGCAGATCGGTATAGACAGTCTTATATTTCCATGCGCTACAGACATCAGCGAAATCTTACTATACCCTTCCACATATGTTGGTAAATGATATTCAAAGCCGTCTTGAGGTACCCCAATTAACTACCAACTTCAAATCTTAAACAAACTTTTTATAGAATTTTTTTTTTTTTCTAGAAAAACTTGATATTGAATATAAAGATAAAGAAGTACAAAAAAGTACTTTTTCTCAAAAAAATTTCAGAAATCAAAATTTCATGTGAAATACCCCTTATTATATTTCTTATATAGTTTTATTTTTATTTATTCCATAAAAAATTTTAATGTTTCAAATATTTTTTCCGTGTTCTTCAATGTGGTTTCTAAACTCATTCACAAATAAAACGATTATTGCTTTTATTCTACTTTCTATTTATGTTGTCGACTGTTTACGGTTCGTGGCTGGTGTAAAACTGAGATTACAAGGCCTGCACATTTAAGAAAATCTTGAATTTATTAATTTGAATGCGACAGTATCTTATGATACATTTTCATAGAAAAAATTATTTTTTGAAAAAATTAATTTTTTTTAGCGAAAAACGGACTCTTTAGTGAAAAAGTGGCTCTTAGGTAAAATAAGTAAATTATTTTTTTGGGAAAAAGTGGCTCTATAGAGAAAAAGACTATTAAGTAAAAAAGTATCTTTTTAGAGAAAAGGTGACTTTTTAGTGAAAAAGTGACTTTAAAGTGAAAAAGTGACTTTTTAGTGAAAAAATAATTTTTTAGTGAAAGAGTGACTTTTTAGTGAAAAAGTGACTTTTAAGTGAAAAAGTGACTTTTAAGTTAAACATTGGCTTTTTAGTGATAAAGCGACTTTTTAGTAAAAGAGTGACTTTTTAGTGAAAAAGTGACTTTTTAGTAAAAAAGTGACTTTTTAGTGAAAAAGTGACTTTATAATGAAAAAGTGACGTTTAAGTGAAAAAGTGACTTTTTGGTGAAAAATTTACTTTTTAGTGAAAATGTGACTTTTTAGTGAAAAAGTGACTTTTTAGAGAAAAAGTGACTTTTTAGAGAAAAAGTGACTTTTTAGTTAAAAAGTGACTTTTTTGTAAAAAAGTGACTTTTTTATAAAAAAGTGACTTTTTAGTTAAAAAGTGACTTTTTTGTAAAAAAGTGACTTTTTAGTGAAAAAGTGACTTTTTAGTAAAAGAGTGACTTTTTAGTGAAAAAGTGACTTTTTAGTAAAAAAGTGACTTTTTAGTGAAAAAGTGACTTTATAATGAAAAAGTGACGTTTAAGTGAAAAAGTGACTTTTTGGTGAAAAATTTACTTTTTAGTGAAAATGTGAATTTTTATTGAGAAAGTGACTTTTAAGAGAAAAAGTGACTTATTAGAGAAAAAGTGACTTTTTAGTTAAAAAGTGACTTTTTTGTAAAAAGTGACTTTTTAATGAAAAATTGACTTTATTGTAAAAAAGTGACTTTTTAGTGAAAAAGTGACTTTTTAGTGAAAAAGTAACTTTTAGTGAAAAAATATCTTTTTAGTGAAAAAGTGACTTTTTAGTGAAAAAGTGAATCTTAAGTAATAAATTGACTTTTTGGTGGAAAATTGACTATTTAGTGAAAAAAGACTTTTAAGTGAAAAAGTTACTTTTTAGTTAAAAAGTGACTTTAGTGCAAAAGTGAATTTTTAGTGAAAAATTGACTTTTTGGTGAAAAAGTGACCTTCTAGTGAAAAAGTGACTTTTTAGTAAAAAACTGACTTTTTAGTGAAAAAGTAAATTTTAGTGAAAAAGTGAATTTTAGTGAAAAAGTGAATTTTAAGTGAAAAATTGACTTTTTGGTGAAAAATTGACTTTTTGGTGAAAAATTGACTTTTTAGTGAAAAAGTGACTTCTAAGTGAAAAGTGACTTATAGTGATTGATTGGCTTTTAATAGATAAAGTGACTTTTTAGTGAACGATTGGCTTTTTAGTGAAAAAGTGACTTCTAAGTGAAAAAGTGACTTATAGTGATTGATTGGCTTTTTATAGATAAAGTGACTTTTTAGTGAACGATTGGCTTTTTAGTGAAAAAGTGACTTTTTAGTAAAAAACTGACATTCTAATAAGAAAGTGACTTTTAATTGAATAAGTGACTTTTTAGTGAAAAAGTGACTTTTTAGTCAAAAAGTGATGTTTTAATGACAAAGCGACTTTGAAGTGAAAAAGTGAATTTTACTGAAAAGTAAATTTTTAATAAATAACTTACGTTTTAGTGAAAAAGTGACTTGTAGGTAAAAGGGTGAAAATTTTCTATAAAAAATATATCGTCAATTTTCAATAGAAAAATTTTACAATAAATATTTTCTATAAAAAGCTTTTATATCAAAAATTTTTTATAGAAAAATTTTATAGAAAAAATTTTCTATAAATAAATTTTATAAAAAAATAATTTTGTAGAAAAAATTTTACATAGAAAAATTTTATACTAAAAAATTTTATAGAAAAAATTTTCTATAAAAAAATTTTATAGAAATAATTTTCTATAAAAAAATTTTCTATAAAAACTTTACATAGAAAAATTTTATACTAAAAATATATTATAGAAAAATTTTATACTAAAAATTTCTTGTAGAAAAATTTTATACCAAAAATTTTTTATTGAAAATTTTATACCAAAAATTTTTTATTGAAAATTTCATACCAAAAATTTTCTATTGAAACATTTTATATATTTTCCATAAAAAATTGTGTACCAAAAATTTTAGTTAATTAATTTTATACCAAAAATTTTCTATAGAAAAATTTTATACCAAAAATTTGCTATAGAAAAATTTTAATAGAATAATTTTATACCAACATTTTTTTTTATAGGAAAATTTTATACCAAAAATTTTCTATAGAAGAATTTTACATTGCAAATATTCTATAAAAAAATGTTATACCAAAAATTTTCTATAAAAATGTTATACCGAAAATTTTCTATAGAAAAATTGTTTAGCAAAAATTTAAATTGATCAATTTTATACTAAAAATTTTTTATAGAAAAATTGTACACCAAAAATTTTCTATATAAAATAATACACCAATAATTTTCTATAGAAAAATGTTATTCTAAAAATTTTCTATTAAACATGTTATACCAAAAATTTTTTATAGAAAAATTTTTTACCAAAATTTTTTTTATAGAAAATTGTACACCAAAAATTTTCTATAAAAAACATTATACTAATAATTTTCTATAGGAAAATTTTAAATATACCAAAAATTTTCTGTATTAAAATTTTTAACAAAAATCTTCTATAATAATATTTTTAACAAAAATTTTTTATAGATAAATTTTATACCAAAAATTTTCTATAGAAAAATTTTATACCAAAAATTTTTTATAGAAAAATTCTATACCAAAAATTTTCTATAGAAAAATTTTATACCAAAAATATTATACCAAAAATTTTTTATAGAAAAATTTTATACCAAAAATTTTTTATAGAAAAATTTTATACCAAAAATTTTCTATAGAAAAATTTTATACCAAAAATTTTCTATAGAAAAATTTTATATCAAAAATTTTCAATAGAAAAATTTTATACCAAAAATTTTTTTATAGAAAATTTTATACTAAAAATTTGTTATAGAAAAATTTTATACTAAAAATTTTCTATAGAACAATTTTACACCAACAAATTTTTATAGAAAAATTTTAGACTAAGAAATTATTATAGAAAAATTTTAGCTAAAAATTTTCTATAGTAAAATTGTATACCAAAAAATATTAGATAGAAAAATTGTATGCCAAAACTTTTCTGTAGACAAATTTTATGCCAAAAATTTTCTCTAGTAAAATTTTGTACCCAAAAATTTTCTATAGAAAAATTTTATATCTAAATTTTTAAAGAAAAATTATATGCCAAAGATTTTCGAAAGAAAAATTTTATACCAAATATTTTATACTAAAAATTTTCTATAGAAAGAAAAATTATACCAAACATTTTTTATAGAAAAATGTTATACCACAAATTTTTTACAGACAAATTTTATACCAAAAAATTTCTATAGACGAATTTAATACCAAAAATTTTCTATCAAAAAATTTTATACAAAAATTTTCTATAGAATAATTTTATACCAAAAATTTTCTATCAAAAAATTTTATACCAAAAATTTTCTATCAAAAAATTTAATACAAAAAATTTTCTACAGAAAAATTTTATAGAAACAAATTTTTATAGAAAAATTTTATACCAAACATTTTTCTTCTAAAAAATGTTATACCAAAAATTTTTAATAGAAAATTTTTTTATAACTACCAAAATTTTATGTAAAAAAATTTTTATAGAAAAATTTTAAACCATATATTTTCTATAGAAAAGCGTTTTACTAAAAATTTTCTTTAAAAAGAATTTATGCCAAAAATTTTTTGTAGAAAATTTTATACCATAAATTTTATATAAAAAAAAGTTGTACTAAAAATTTTATACCAAATATTTATAACAAAAATTTTGTTTAGAAGAATTTTATACCATAAAATTTTAAACAAAAAATTTTTTATAGTAAAATTTTAAACCAAATATTTTTCATAGAAAAATTTTATAAATATTTTATATCAAAATTTTTTTTAAGAAATTTTTTGCTAGTTTATGTTTCTATAGAAAAATTTTATACAAAAAAATGTATTTAACTATTTCTTTGAACCGTGTGTCAGGTTATAAAAATACAGGCCCTAAGTTTAATCCCTTTAGAATACAATAAAATGTTTTTTTTTTGAGTTGAATACATTGGTTATTTGTTTGGATTTGCTTTGGTTGTTTTCCCGGTTAACGTTTATTGAATGCGGTGAAAGTCTATATTTTAGCAAACAGTTAAAGATAGTAGACCATGATATTGGCATTTAGCTTTTTTTTGAATTTTGCTATTTTTATTTTATGTTAAAAATAAATTTAACTTTTTCTATTTCTATTTTATTCGCCTCCTATTGAAGTTTTTTTCACTTTTATTTGAAAATTAAAAGCAACCAACAAGTTTGGAGTTAGTTTGTAGTTACAGAATTGTTTTGGCCCGATTTACAAGGTCATAAAAATTCGTGTTTATTGTATTTAAGTTTCATATTTACGACTGGTTTTATGAATTGTTTACGAGGACTTAAGTCATGTAATAAAACAGTCAGTTTTTGTGGGTTTTGGAGGATTTGGTATAGAATTAAGAGAAAATTCTATAAATGAAAAATCTAATTTTTATTAGGGGTTTGGTTAAGCTTGATGATTGGAAATTAGACACGTTGCTCACAGCTGTCAAAGAGATATTCTCTAATGGATTTTCAAGTTTCCTTATTTCTTTATTTAAATATATATTTCTGTTATCTTTGAATATATGAATATGGAAATATAAATCCTTTAATGTTTAATTCATATGCATTAAAAATAATTAAATATTTTCATGTGTCCGTTTTAATTTTCCATTTTACTTTTTTCTTGCTATTCCTTTAATAAAATAAAATTATTTTTATTATTTCCTTTATCGAGCTTCCCTGAGTTATTTCTAGAACTTTGTGATTTTTGTTTAAGTTTTTTTACTTTTGTTCAAAAAAAGTCCACAATAAAAATATATTTCTCGTTTTCATTTGTTTCTAGTTTTTTCAAAGTTTAGTTTTTTTTAGCCTTTTTCTCTTGAATTTTCAAAGTTTTTAAATAAATAATTATTTTTATTTTATATTATTTCCACTTTTTTCCGTATTTATGTTTTATTATGCCTGAAATGGCAATGAGTTTAATATTGTTTCAGTATAATTTTTCTAGTTTCCTTTTATTATTTTTGAGTTTTTTTTTTCGTGAAATTCTTTTAATGTTGAATTTATTACATCAACTCGCCAGTCTGAAGATGTTTTTAAAAAGTATTTTTTATGCAATTGTGGTTTTTGTAGTTTCTTTCCAAACAGCGAAAGTGGGCAATTGTAGGGGAAAAGGATATATTAAGACATTGTTCAAAATTAGATCGAATAATTTTTATAGCAAAAAACTGCCTTTATATAGAAAAAATGATTTTTTTTAGTGAAAAAGTGACTTTTTAGTGAAAAAGTGACTTTATATTGCAAAAGTGATTTTGTAGAGAAAAAGTTACATATTAGTGAAAAATTTACTTTTTAGTGCAAAAATGACTTTTTAGTAGAAATGTGATATTTTACTAGAAAACTTACTTCTGATTGAAAATGTTACTTTTTATTGAAAAAATTGACTTTTTAGTGAAAAAGTGACTTTTTATTGAAAAAGTGACTTTTTAGTGAAAGTTGACTTTTAAGTGGAAAAGTGACTTTTTAGTGAAAAAAAAAGACTTTTTTGTGAAAAATTTACTTGTTAGTGAAAGATTTACTTTTTAATGATATATTACCTTTTTAATGAAAAAGTGACTTTTTAGTGAATAAAATAATTTTTAGTGAAAAAATGAATTTTAGTAATATAGTGAATTTTTAGTGAAAAAGTTACTTTTTAGTGAAAAAGTGACTTTTTAGTGAAAAATTTACTTTTTTGTGAAAAAAAGAGTTTTTTGTGAAAAATTTACATTTTAGTGAAAATGACTTTTTAGTAAAAAAGTTACTTTTTAGTGAAAATTTGACTTTTTAATGCAAAATTGACTTTTGAATGAAAAAGTGACTTTTGTAGTGAAAAACTGACTTTTTTAGTGAAAAAGTATCTTTTAAGTGAAAAAGTGACTTTTTTGTGAATAATTTACTTTTTAAGTAAAAAGTGACTTTTCAGTGAAAAAGTGACTTTATAGTGAAAAAGTAACTTTTTGGTGAAAAAGCGACTTTTTATTGAAAAATTGACTTTTCAGTAAAAAGTGACTTTTTTTTAGTGAAAATGTGACTTTAAGTGTAAAATACAGAAAAATTTTTCATAAAAAAAAGAAAATTTTTTACGAAACATTTTTTTTTTAGAAATTACAAAAAATTTTATACCAAATTTTTTTTTTTTAAATTTTACACCAAAAATTTTCTATAGAAAACTTTTATACCAAACAATTTCTATAGAAAACTTTTATACGAAAAATTTTCTACAGAAAACTTTTATACCAAAATTTTCTTTGGAAACCTTTTGTATAAGAAATTTTCTATAGAAAACTTTTGATCCAAAAACGTTCTATATAAAACTTTTGTCCCAAAATCTTCTATAAAAAATTTTTGTACCAAAAAAATTTTCTATCGAAAAAATTATATAGAAAAATTTTATACCAAAAAATTTCTGTAGAAAACTTTTATACCAAAAAATGTGTATAGAAAACTTTTATACAAAAATTTTCTATAGAAATCTTTTATGCAAAAAGTTTTCTATAGAAAAGTTTTATACCAAAAACTTTTTATAGAAAACTTTCATACTAAAAATTTTCTATAAAAACTTTTATACCAAAAACTTTCTATAGAAAAATTTTATACCAAACAATTTCTATAGAAAACTTTTATATGAAAAATTTTCTACAGAAAACTTTTATACCAAAATTTTCTTTGGAAACCTTTTGTATAAGAAATTTTCTATAGAAAACTTTTGATTCAAAAACTTTTTATATAAAACGTTTGTTCCGAAATCTTCTATAAAAAATTTTTGTACCAAAAAAATTTTCTATCGAAAACTTTTGCACAAAAGTTTTCTACAGAAAACTTTTGTAAAAAAAATTATATAGAAAACTTTTATACCAAAAAATTTCTACAGAAAACTTTTATACCAAAAAATTTATATAGAAACTTTAATACAAAAAATTTTCTATAGAAATCTTTTATGCAAAAAGTTTTCTATAGAAAAGTTTTATACCAAAAACTTTTTATAGAAAACTTTCATACTAAAAATTTTCTATAAAAACTTTTATACCAAAAATTTTTTATAGAAAACTTTTATACAAACAATTCTCTATAAAAACTTTTTACCAAAAATGATTATAGAAAAATATTGCACCAAAAATTTTCTATATAAAACTCTTATACCACAAAATTTTCCATTGAAAACTTTTATTCTAAAAATTTTGTATAGAAAACTTTTATACCAACAATTTTTATTAAAAACTTTTAAAACAACAATTTAAAAAAAAACTTTTACACCAACAATTTTCTATAGAACAGTTTTATACCAGAAATGTTCTACATAAAAAGTTTATACCAAAAATTTTCTACGGAAAACATTTATAACAAAATTTTTTTATAGAAAAGTTTTTTACAAGAAATTTTCTATTGAAAACTTTAATACCAAAAATTTTCTATAGAAAATTTTTATACCAAAATTTTCTATAGAAAACTTTTATAATAAAAATTTACTATAGAAAACTTTTGTACTAAAAATTTTTTATCTTAAACTTTTAAACCAAAAATTTTCTATGGAAAACTTTTTTACCAAAAATTTCTTTTGAAATGCATTTATAACAAAATTTGTCTATAAAGAACTTTTATACCAACAATTTTCTATAGAAAAACTTTATACTAAAAATTTTCTATGGAGAACTTTTATAACAATTATTTTTTTATAGAAAACTTTTATACTTTTGTATCAAAAATTTTCTATAGAAAACTATTATACCGAAAATTTTCTACAAAAACCTTTATACCAAAAAGTTTTCATAGAAAACTGTTATACAAAAAATTTTTATAGAAAACTTTGTTATCAAATATTTTTGTAGAAATATAAATATAAAAGTTTTTATAGAAAACTGTACCAAAAATTTTTTATAGAAAACTTTTATACCAAAAATTTTCTTGAGAAAACTTTTATACCTAAAATTTCCTATAGAAAACTTTTACCAAAAATTTTATAATGAAAAAATTGTATATAGAGAAATTTTAAATATGAATTAGTTAGGAATTTTTTTATAGAACATTTCTTTAAAAAAAACTAGGTGAAATAGCTCTCTTTAGAATCGCCTTAATCACAAGATTTTTAATAAAAACTTTCATCATCCCACCCTTTTTAATGTTCTTTTTTATTCATATAAAAACTTTTACTTCGTTTCGAAATTAAACGCGTTAGTTTTCTGCCATTTAACCAGCAAACTTTAGGTGGGCTGACAGCCACTAATGTTTATTGATAGTGTGTTAGTAACTTGAGTAAGTTTGCCTGTCCGACCGTTTATTTCCAGTTCTTTTCTACCCTGACTTTTATAGTTTTGCGTATGCTACTTTTTTCTTTACTTAAGGTAATTATTGTAGCTTTTAAGCATTTACTGCAGCGTTACCAGGATAATGGTTGTTTTAATATAAAACTAAAATTGTTGAAAAAAAATCATAAAAATTTGCTACACTAAAGTTTTTGCTTATTGTTATGTAAAATTCTATTTGAAGCAAAGGTAGCTTAAGAAGCATAGTTTTTTTTGTCCAACAAAATAATTTGTAAGCTAAGTAGTTTGACATTTCACAAAAATTATAATGGAATGATTTGTTGTATGGTAAATACTTGACTTTTAGTAAAAAATTTTTTCTATTCATCAATTTTGTTACACTATTTTATTAAAAATTATTTAGATACCAAAAACTTTAAAAAATATTCGCAGAATCTTTTACAATTCTTTATAACTAAAGTAAAAGAGAAAGAATATCTTTCTACATTGTTAAACTATCTAAACAAATATAATTTTATTATCCATATCGATCCAAAATGTATTTCCAATTGCTTCAATTATCCATCTATTCCCTAGAGGAAACAAATCACAAACGTCTATTTTTACTACAATGACCACAAATACTCAATCTTCTCAGAACGATTACTATGGCAATACACTAAACCCAAAATGTGTCCTCTATACAAAGATTAATAGCCAACTAAATAAGTCTACCAGTATGTTCCAAATTTACTAAAGTGGCAGTATGCGTTAGATGTTGCTACGGCAACATGTCGTCATCAAAACCTCTATACTCTGTTGTGTGTTGAAATTCTAAGTCGCGGTTTAAAATGTTGATATACTTTATTTATTTGGAGTTCTACCTCAGAACCACAATCACTAACAAATACCCACTCCGACATAAACATTTTGAGAAAGCAGCTCAACAGCCACTACAACTTCAACTATTTTATATGCATATAGAACTATCCGCTAATACATTTTAGTACAATATTTTCCTTTTTTCGATGAACATGTATGTATGTGTATGTTAAGCTCACCTGTACTTAGAGACATGATGTTGCAGACGGAAACAAATATACAAACATGCATGCATACATATGTAGAGTTAGTGGTAAATTGCATTTATAAATGTTTTTCATCGTATTTATGTATCAGTTTATTTATGTGTACCCGTCTCTTATGGTCTATAAATCCAACTCGATGTTTGTTATAAATACTAGAAAATATACAAACATGTTCGAATAGTGATATTTAAATGAGCTCTCTAAAGTCGTGTAGAGTCTAAGTTGTGCGAAAGAGGTCAGGAAGCGAAATTATAAAATCTAGATTTTAATCTGAATAACGAAATCTGATGAAGAGTTAGTTTGGGCCTATGGTCTCTTATATGTCTTAGTTTTCTTCAGTGTTATCTTGTCTTAGTATACAAATATCTTAGTATTAGTATTAGTATTAGTATTAGTATTAGTATTAGTATTAGTATTAGTATTAGTATTAGTATTAGTATTAGTATTAGTATTAGTATTAGTATTAGTATTAGTATTAGTATTAGTATTAGTATTAGTATTAGTATTAGTATTAGTATTAGTATTAGTATTAGTATTAGTATTAGTATTAGTATTAGTATTAGTATTAGTATTAGTATTAGTATTAGTATTAGTATTAGTATTAGTATTAGTATTAGTATTAGTATTAGTATTAGTATTAGTATTAGTATTAGTATTAGTATTAGTATTAGTATTAGTATTAGTATTAGTATTAGTATTAGTATTAGTATTAGTATTAGTATTAGTATTAGTATTAGTATTAGTATTAGTATTAGTATTAGTATTAGTATTAGTATTAGTATTAGTATTAGTATTAGTATTAGTATTAGTATTAGTATTAGTATTAGTATTAGTATTAGTATTAGTATTAGTATTAGTATTAGTATTAGTATTAGTATTAGTATTAGTATTAGTATTAGTATTAGTATTAGTATTAGTATTAGTATTAGTATTAGTATTAGTATTAGTATTAGTATTAGTATTAGTATTAGTATTAGTATTAGTATTAGTATTAGTATTAGTATTAGTATTAGTATTAGTATTAGTATTAGTATTAGTATTAGTATTAGTATTAGTATTAGTATTAGTATTAGTATTAGTATTAGTATTAGTATTAGTATTAGTATTAGTATTAGTATTAGTATTAGTATTAGTATTAGTATTAGTATTAGTATTAGTATTAGTATTAGTATTAGTATTAGTATTAGTATTAGTATTAGTATTAGTATTAGTATTAGTATTAGTATTAGTATTAGTATTAGTATTAGTATTAGTATTAGTATTAGTATTAGTATTAGTATTAGTATTAGTATTAGTATTAGTATTAGTATTAGTATTAGTATTAGTATTAGTATTAGTATTAGTATTAGTATTAGTATTAGTATTAGTATTAGTATTAGTATTAGTATTAGTATTAGTATTAGTATTAGTATTAGTATTAGTATTAGTATTAGTATTAGTATTAGTATTAGTATTAGTATTAGTATTAGTATTAGTATTAGTATTAGTATTAGTATTAGTATTAGTATTAGTATTAGTATTAGTATTAGTATTAGTATTAGTATTAGTATTAGTATTAGTATTAGTATTAGTATTAGTATTAGTATTAGTATTAGTATTAGTATTAGTATTAGTATTAGTATTAGTATTAGTATTAGTATTAGTATTAGTATTAGTATTAGTATTAGTATTAGTATTAGTATTAGTATTAGTATTAGTATTAGTATTAGTATTAGTATTAGTATTAGTATTAGTATTAGTATTAGTATTAGTATTAGTATTAGTATTAGTATTAGTATTAGTATTAGTATTAGTATTAGTATTAGTATTAGTATTAGTATTAGTATTAGTATTAGTATTAGTATTAGTATTAGTATTAGTATTAGTATTAGTATTAGTATTAGTATTAGTATTAGTATTAGTATTAGTATTAGTATTAGTATTAGTATTAGTATTAGTATTAGTATTAGTATTAGTATTAGTATTAGTATTAGTATTAGTATTAGTATTAGTATTAGTATTAGTATTAGTATTAGTATTAGTATTAGTATTAGTATTAGTATTAGTATTAGTATTAGTATTAGTATTAGTATTAGTATTAGTATTAGTATTAGTATTAGTATTAGTATTAGTATTAGTATTAGTATTAGTATTAGTATTAGTATTAGTATTAGTATTAGTATTAGTATTAGTATTAGTATTAGTATTAGTATTAGTATTAGTATTAGTATTAGTATTAGTATTAGTATTAGTATTAGTATTAGTATTAGTATTAGTATTAGTATTAGTATTAGTATTAGTATTAGTATTAGTATTAGTATTAGTATTAGTATTAGTATTAGTATTAGTATTAGTATTAGTATTAGTATTAGTATTAGTATTAGTATTAGTATTAGTATTAGTATTAGTATTAGTATTAGTATTAGTATTAGTATTAGTATTAGTATTAGTATTAGTATTAGTATTAGTATTAGTATTAGTATTAGTATTAGTATTAGTATTAGTATTAGTATTAGTATTAGTATTAGTATTAGTATTAGTATTAGTATTAGTATTAGTATTAGTATTAGTATTAGTATTAGTATTAGTATTAGTATTAGTATTAGTATTAGTATTAGTATTAGTATTAGTATTAGTATTAGTATTAGTATTAGTATTAGTATTAGTATTAGTATTAGTATTAGTATTAGTATTAGTATTAGTATTAGTATTAGTATTAGTATTAGTATTAGTATTAGTATTAGTATTAGTATTAGTATTAGTATTAGTATTAGTATTAGTATTAGTATTAGTATTAGTATTAGTATTAGTATTAGTATTAGTATTAGTATTAGTATTAGTATTAGTATTAGTATTAGTATTAGTATTAGTATTAGTATTAGTATTAGTATTAGTATTAGTATTAGTATTAGTATTAGTATTAGTATTAGTATTAGTATTAGTATTAGTATTAGTATTAGTATTAGTATTAGTATTAGTATTAGTATTAGTATTAGTATTAGTATTAGTATTAGTATTAGTATTAGTATTAGTATTAGTATTAGTATTAGTATTAGTATTAGTATTAGTATTAGTATTAGTATTAGTATTAGTATTAGTATTAGTATTAGTATTAGTATTAGTATTAGTATTAGTATTAGTATTAGTATTAGTATTAGTATTAGTATTAGTATTAGTATTAGTATTAGTATTAGTATTAGTATTAGTATTAGTATTAGTATTAGTATTAGTATTAGTATTAGTATTAGTATTAGTATTAGTATTAGTATTAGTATTAGTATTAGTATTAGTATTAGTATTAGTATTAGTATTAGTATTAGTATTAGTATTAGTATTAGTATTAGTATTAGTATTAGTATTAGTATTAGTATTAGTATTAGTATTAGTATTAGTATTAGTATTAGTATTAGTATTAGTATTAGTATTAGTATTAGTATTAGTATTAGTATTAGTATTAGTATTAGTATTAGTATTAGTATTAGTATTAGTATTAGTATTAGTATTAGTATTAGTATTAGTATTAGTATTAGTATTAGTATTAGTATTAGTATTAGTATTAGTATTAGTATTAGTATTAGTATTAGTATTAGTATTAGTATTAGTATTAGTATTAGTATTAGTATTAGTATTAGTATTAGTATTAGTATTAGTATTAGTATTAGTATTAGTATTAGTATTAGTATTAGTATTAGTATTAGTATTAGTATTAGTATTAGTATTAGTATTAGTATTAGTATTAGTATTAGTATTAGTATTAGTATTAGTATTAGTATTAGTATTAGTATTAGTATTAGTATTAGTATTAGTATTAGTATTAGTATTAGTATTAGTATTAGTATTAGTATTAGTATTAGTATTAGTATTAGTATTAGTATTAGTATTAGTATTAGTATTAGTATTAGTATTAGTATTAGTATTAGTATTAGTATTAGTATTAGTATTAGTATTAGTATTAGTATTAGTATTAGTATTAGTATTAGTATTAGTATTAGTATTAGTATTAGTATTAGTATTAGTATTAGTATTAGTATTAGTATTAGTATTAGTATTAGTATTAGTATTAGTATTAGTATTAGTATTAGTATTAGTATTAGTATTAGTATTAGTATTAGTATTAGTATTAGTATTAGTATTAGTATTAGTATTAGTATTAGTATTAGTATTAGTATTAGTATTAGTATTAGTATTAGTATTAGTATTAGTATTAGTATTAGTATTAGTATTAGTATTAGTATTAGTATTAGTATTAGTATTAGTATTAGTATTAGTATTAGTATTAGTATTAGTATTAGTATTAGTATTAGTATTAGTATTAGTATTAGTATTAGTATTAGTATTAGTATTAGTATTAGTATTAGTATTAGTATTAGTATTAGTATTAGTATTAGTATTAGTATTAGTATTAGTATTAGTATTAGTATTAGTATTAGTATTAGTATTAGTATTAGTATTAGTATTAGTATTAGTATTAGTATTAGTATTAGTATTAGTATTAGTATTAGTATTAGTATTAGTATTAGTATTAGTATTAGTATTAGTATTAGTATTAGTATTAGTATTAGTATTAGTATTAGTATTAGTATTAGTATTAGTATTAGTATTAGTATTAGTATTAGTATTAGTATTAGTATTAGTATTAGTATTAGTATTAGTATTAGTATTAGTATTAGTATTAGTATTAGTATTAGTATTAGTATTAGTATTAGTATTAGTATTAGTATTAGTATTAGTATTAGTATTAGTATTAGTATTAGTATTAGTATTAGTATTAGTATTAGTATTAGTATTAGTATTAGTATTAGTATTAGTATTAGTATTAGTATTAGTATTAGTATTAGTATTAGTATTAGTATTAGTATTAGTATTAGTATTAGTATTAGTATTAGTATTAGTATTAGTATTAGTATTAGTATTAGTATTAGTATTAGTATTAGTATTAGTATTAGTATTAGTATTAGTATTAGTATTAGTATTAGTATTAGTATTAGTATTAGTATTAGTATTAGTATTAGTATTAGTATTAGTATTAGTATTAGTATTAGTATTAGTATTAGTATTAGTATTAGTATTAGTATTAGTATTAGTATTAGTATTAGTATTAGTATTAGTATTAGTATTAGTATTAGTATTAGTATTAGTATTAGTATTAGTATTAGTATTAGTATTAGTATTAGTATTAGTATTAGTATTAGTATTAGTATTAGTATTAGTATTAGTATTAGTATTAGTATTAGTATTAGTATTAGTATTAGTATTAGTATTAGTATTAGTATTAGTATTAGTATTAGTATTAGTATTAGTATTAGTATTAGTATTAGTATTAGTATTAGTATTAGTATTAGTATTAGTATTAGTATTAGTATTAGTATTAGTATTAGTATTAGTATTAGTATTAGTATTAGTATTAGTATTAGTATTAGTATTAGTATTAGTATTAGTATTAGTATTAGTATTAGTATTAGTATTAGTATTAGTATTAGTATTAGTATTAGTATTAGTATTAGTATTAGTATTAGTATTAGTATTAGTATTAGTATTAGTATTAGTATTAGTATTAGTATTAGTATTAGTATTAGTATTAGTATTAGTATTAGTATTAGTATTAGTATTAGTATTAGTATTAGTATTAGTATTAGTATTAGTATTAGTATTAGTATTAGTATTAGTATTAGTATTAGTATTAGTATTAGTATTAGTATTAGTATTAGTATTAGTATTAGTATTAGTATTAGTATTAGTATTAGTATTAGTATTAGTATTAGTATTAGTATTAGTATTAGTATTAGTATTAGTATTAGTATTAGTATTAGTATTAGTATTAGTATTAGTATTAGTATTAGTATTAGTATTAGTATTAGTATTAGTATTAGTATTAGTATTAGTATTAGTATTAGTATTAGTATTAGTATTAGTATTAGTATTAGTATTAGTATTAGTATTAGTATTAGTATTAGTATTAGTATTAGTATTAGTATTAGTATTAGTATTAGTATTAGTATTAGTATTAGTATTAGTATTAGTATTAGTATTAGTATTAGTATTAGTATTAGTATTAGTATTAGTATTAGTATTAGTATTAGTATTAGTATTAGTATTAGTATTAGTATTAGTATTAGTATTAGTATTAGTATTAGTATTAGTATTAGTATTAGTATTAGTATTAGTATTAGTATTAGTATTAGTATTAGTATTAGTATTAGTATTAGTATTAGTATTAGTATTAGTATTAGTATTAGTATTAGTATTAGTATTAGTATTAGTATTAGTATTAGTATTAGTATTAGTATTAGTATTAGTATTAGTATTAGTATTAGTATTAGTATTAGTATTAGTATTAGTATTAGTA
Organism: Stomorhina lunata; assembly: GCA_933228675.1. Lineage (NCBI taxonomy): Eukaryota > Metazoa > Arthropoda > Insecta > Diptera > Rhiniidae > Stomorhina > Stomorhina lunata. The sequence continues at coordinate 63,302 of CAKOFX010000015.1, forward strand.
TTAGTATTAGTATTAGTATTAGTATTAGTATTAGTATTAGTATTAGTATTAGTATTAGTATTAGTATTAGTATTAGTATTAGTATTAGTATTAGTATTAGTATTAGTATTAGTATTAGTATTAGTATTAGTATTAGTATTAGTATTAGTATTAGTATTAGTATTAGTATTAGTATTAGTATTAGTATTAGTATTAGTATTAGTATTAGTATTAGTATTAGTATTAGTATTAGTATTAGTATTAGTATTAGTATTAGTATTAGTATTAGTATTAGTATTAGTATTAGTATTAGTATTAGTATTAGTATTAGTATTAGTATTAGTATTAGTATTAGTATTAGTATTAGTATTAGTATTAGTATTAGTATTAGTATTAGTATTAGTATTAGTATTAGTATTAGTATTAGTATTAGTATTAGTATTAGTATTAGTATTAGTATTAGTATTAGTATTAGTATTAGTATTAGTATTAGTATTAGTATTAGTATTAGTATTAGTATTAGTATTAGTATTAGTATTAGTATTAGTATTAGTATTAGTATTAGTATTAGTATTAGTATTAGTATTAGTATTAGTATTAGTATTAGTATTAGTATTAGTATTAGTATTAGTATTAGTATTAGTATTAGTATTAGTATTAGTATTAGTATTAGTATTAGTATTAGTATTAGTATTAGTATTAGTATTAGTATTAGTATTAGTATTAGTATTAGTATTAGTATTAGTATTAGTATTAGTATTAGTATTAGTATTAGTATTAGTATTAGTATTAGTATTAGTATTAGTATTAGTATTAGTATTAGTATTAGTATTAGTATTAGTATTAGTATTAGTATTAGTATTAGTATTAGTATTAGTATTAGTATTAGTATTAGTATTAGTATTAGTATTAGTATTAGTATTAGTATTAGTATTAGTATTAGTATTAGTATTAGTATTAGTATTAGTATTAGTATTAGTATTAGTATTAGTATTAGTATTAGTATTAGTATTAGTATTAGTATTAGTATTAGTATTAGTATTAGTATTAGTATTAGTATTAGTATTAGTATTAGTATTAGTATTAGTATTAGTATTAGTATTAGTATTAGTATTAGTATTAGTATTAGTATTAGTATTAGTATTAGTATTAGTATTAGTATTAGTATTAGTATTAGTATTAGTATTAGTATTAGTATTAGTATTAGTATTAGTATTAGTATTAGTATTAGTATTAGTATTAGTATTAGTATTAGTATTAGTATTAGTATTAGTATTAGTATTAGTATTAGTATTAGTATTAGTATTAGTATTAGTATTAGTATTAGTATTAGTATTAGTATTAGTATTAGTATTAGTATTAGTATTAGTATTAGTATTAGTATTAGTATTAGTATTAGTATTAGTATTAGTATTAGTATTAGTATTAGTATTAGTATTAGTATTAGTATTAGTATTAGTATTAGTATTAGTATTAGTATTAGTATTAGTATTAGTATTAGTATTAGTATTAGTATTAGTATTAGTATTAGTATTAGTATTAGTATTAGTATTAGTATTAGTATTAGTATTAGTATTAGTATTAGTATTAGTATTAGTATTAGTATTAGTATTAGTATTAGTATTAGTATTAGTATTAGTATTAGTATTAGTATTAGTATTAGTATTAGTATTAGTATTAGTATTAGTATTAGTATTAGTATTAGTATTAGTATTAGTATTAGTATTAGTATTAGTATTAGTATTAGTATTAGTATTAGTATTAGTATTAGTATTAGTATTAGTATTAGTATTAGTATTAGTATTAGTATTAGTATTAGTATTAGTATTAGTATTAGTATTAGTATTAGTATTAGTATTAGTATTAGTATTAGTATTAGTATTAGTATTAGTATTAGTATTAGTATTAGTATTAGTATTAGTATTAGTATTAGTATTAGTATTAGTATTAGTATTAGTATTAGTATTAGTATTAGTATTAGTATTAGTATTAGTATTAGTATTAGTATTAGTATTAGTATTAGTATTAGTATTAGTATTAGTATTAGTATTAGTATTAGTATTAGTATTAGTATTAGTATTAGTATTAGTATTAGTATTAGTATTAGTATTAGTATTAGTATTAGTATTAGTATTAGTATTAGTATTAGTATTAGTATTAGTATTAGTATTAGTATTAGTATTAGTATTAGTATTAGTATTAGTATTAGTATTAGTATTAGTATTAGTATTAGTATTAGTATTAGTATTAGTATTAGTATTAGTATTAGTATTAGTATTAGTATTAGTATTAGTATTAGTATTAGTATTAGTATTAGTATTAGTATTAGTATTAGTATTAGTATTAGTATTAGTATTAGTATTAGTATTAGTATTAGTATTAGTATTAGTATTAGTATTAGTATTAGTATTAGTATTAGTATTAGTATTAGTATTAGTATTAGTATTAGTATTAGTATTAGTATTAGTATTAGTATTAGTATTAGTATTAGTATTAGTATTAGTATTAGTATTAGTATTAGTATTAGTATTAGTATTAGTATTAGTATTAGTATTAGTATTAGTATTAGTATTAGTATTAGTATTAGTATTAGTATTAGTATTAGTATTAGTATTAGTATTAGTATTAGTATTAGTATTAGTATTAGTATTAGTATTAGTATTAGTATTAGTATTAGTATTAGTATTAGTATTAGTATTAGTATTAGTATTAGTATTAGTATTAGTATTAGTATTAGTATTAGTATTAGTATTAGTATTAGTATTAGTATTAGTATTAGTATTAGTATTAGTATTAGTATTAGTATTAGTATTAGTATTAGTATTAGTATTAGTATTAGTATTAGTATTAGTATTAGTATTAGTATTAGTATTAGTATTAGTATTAGTATTAGTATTAGTATTAGTATTAGTATTAGTATTAGTATTAGTATTAGTATTAGTATTAGTATTAGTATTAGTATTAGTATTAGTATTAGTATTAGTATTAGTATTAGTATTAGTATTAGTATTAGTATTAGTATTAGTATTAGTATTAGTATTAGTATTAGTATTAGTATTAGTATTAGTATTAGTATTAGTATTAGTATTAGTATTAGTATTAGTATTAGTATTAGTATTAGTATTAGTATTAGTATTAGTATTAGTATTAGTATTAGTATTAGTATTAGTATTAGTATTAGTATTAGTATTAGTATTAGTATTAGTATTAGTATTAGTATTAGTATTAGTATTAGTATTAGTATTAGTATTAGTATTAGTATTAGTATTAGTATTAGTATTAGTATTAGTATTAGTATTAGTATTAGTATTAGTATTAGTATTAGTATTAGTATTAGTATTAGTATTAGTATTAGTATTAGTATTAGTATTAGTATTAGTATTAGTATTAGTATTAGTATTAGTATTAGTATTAGTATTAGTATTAGTATTAGTATTAGTATTAGTATTAGTATTAGTATTAGTATTAGTATTAGTATTAGTATTAGTATTAGTATTAGTATTAGTATTAGTATTAGTATTAGTATTAGTATTAGTATTAGTATTAGTATTAGTATTAGTATTAGTATTAGTATTAGTATTAGTATTAGTATTAGTATTAGTATTAGTATTAGTATTAGTATTAGTATTAGTATTAGTATTAGTATTAGTATTAGTATTAGTATTAGTATTAGTATTAGTATTAGTATTAGTATTAGTATTAGTATTAGTATTAGTATTAGTATTAGTATTAGTATTAGTATTAGTATTAGTATTAGTATTAGTATTAGTATTAGTATTAGTATTAGTATTAGTATTAGTATTAGTATTAGTATTAGTATTAGTATTAGTATTAGTATTAGTATTAGTATTAGTATTAGTATTAGTATTAGTATTAGTATTAGTATTAGTATTAGTATTAGTATTAGTATTAGTATTAGTATTAGTATTAGTATTAGTATTAGTATTAGTATTAGTATTAGTATTAGTATTAGTATTAGTATTAGTATTAGTATTAGTATTAGTATTAGTATTAGTATTAGTATTAGTATTAGTATTAGTATTAGTATTAGTATTAGTATTAGTATTAGTATTAGTATTAGTATTAGTATTAGTATTAGTATTAGTATTAGTATTAGTATTAGTATTAGTATTAGTATTAGTATTAGTATTAGTATTAGTATTAGTATTAGTATTAGTATTAGTATTAGTATTAGTATTAGTATTAGTATTAGTATTAGTATTAGTATTAGTATTAGTATTAGTATTAGTATTAGTATTAGTATTAGTATTAGTATTAGTATTAGTATTAGTATTAGTATTAGTATTAGTATTAGTATTAGTATTAGTATTAGTATTAGTATTAGTATTAGTATTATTAGTATTAGTATTAGTATTAGTATTAGTATTAGTATTAGTATTAGTATTAGTATTAGTATTAGTATTAGTATTAGTATTAGTATTAGTATTAGTATTAGTATTAGTATTAGTATTAGTATTAGTATTAGTATTAGTATTAGTATTAGTATTAGTATTAGTATTAGTATTAGTATTAGTATTAGTATTAGTATTAGTATTAGTATTAGTATTAGTATTAGTATTAGTATTAGTATTAGTATTAGTATTAGTATTAGTATTAGTATTAGTATTAGTATTAGTATTAGTATTAGTATTAGTATTAGTATTAGTATTAGTATTAGTATTAGTATTAGTATTAGTATTAGTATTAGTATTAGTATTAGTATTAGTATTAGTATTAGTATTAGTATTAGTATTAGTATTAGTATTAGTATTAGTATTAGTATTAGTATTAGTATTAGTATTAGTATTAGTATTAGTATTAGTATTAGTATTAGTATTAGTATTAGTATTAGTATTAGTATTAGTATTAGTATTAGTATTAGTATTAGTATTAGTATTAGTATTAGTATTAGTATTAGTATTAGTATTAGTATTAGTATTAGTATTAGTATTAGTATTAGTATTAGTATTAGTATTAGTATTAGTATTAGTATTAGTATTAGTATTAGTATTAGTATTAGTATTAGTATTAGTATTAGTATTAGTATTAGTATTAGTATTAGTATTAGTATTAGTATTAGTATTAGTATTAGTATTAGTATTAGTATTAGTATTAGTATTAGTATTAGTATTAGTATTAGTATTAGTATTAGTATTAGTATTAGTATTAGTATTAGTATTAGTATTAGTATTAGTATTAGTATTAGTATTAGTATTAGTATTAGTATTAGTATTAGTATTAGTATTAGTATTAGTATTAGTATTAGTATTAGTATTAGTATTAGTATTAGTATTAGTATTAGTATTAGTATTAGTATTAGTATTAGTATTAGTATTAGTATTAGTATTAGTATTAGTATTAGTATTAGTATTAGTATTAGTATTAGTATTAGTATTAGTATTAGTATTAGTATTAGTATTAGTATTAGTATTAGTATTAGTATTAGTATTAGTATTAGTATTAGTATTAGTATTAGTATTAGTATAGTATTAGTATTAGTATTAGTATTAGTATTAGTATTAGTATTAGTATTAGTATTAGTATTAGTATTAGTATTAGTATTAGTATTAGTATTAGTATTAGTATTAGTATTAGTATTAGTATAGTATTAGTATTAGTATTAGTATTAGTATTAGTATTAGTATTAGTATTAGTATTAGTATTAGTATTAGTATTAGTATTAGTATTAGTATTAGTATTAGTATTAGTATTAGTATTAGTATTAGTATTAGTATTAGTATTAGTATTAGTATTAGTATTAGTATTAGTATTAGTATTAGTATTAGTATTAGTATTAGTATTAGTATTAGTATTAGTATTAGTATTAGTATTAGTATTAGTATTAGTATTAGTATTAGTATTAGTATTAGTATTAGTATTAGTATTAGTATTAGTATTAGTATTAGTATTAGTATTAGTATTAGTATTAGTATTAGTATTAGTATTAGTATTAGTATTAGTATTAGTATTAGTATTAGTATTAGTATTAGTATTAGTATTAGTATTAGTATTAGTATTAGTATTAGTATTAGTATTAGTATTAGTATTAGTATTAGTATTAGTATTAGTATTAGTATTAGTATTAGTATTAGTATTAGTATTAGTATTAGTATTAGTATTAGTATTAGTATTAGTATTAGTATTAGTATTAGTATTAGTATTAGTATTAGTATTAGTATTAGTATTAGTATTAGTATTAGTATTAGTATTAGTATTAGTATTAGTATTAGTATTAGTATTAGTATTAGTATTAGTATTAGTATTAGTATTAGTATTAGTATTAGTATTAGTATTAGTATTAGTATTAGTATTAGTATTAGTATTAGTATTAGTATTAGTATTAGTATTAGTATTAGTATTAGTATTAGTATTAGTATTAGTATTAGTATTAGTATTAGTATTAGTATTAGTATTAGTATTAGTATTAGTATTAGTATTAGTATTAGTATTAGTATTAGTATTAGTATTAGTATTAGTAATAGTATTAGTATTAGTATTAGTATTAGTATTAGTATTAGTATTAGTATTAGTATTAGTATTAGTATTAGTATTAGTATTAGTATTAGTATTAGTATTAGTATTAGTATTAGTATTAGTATTAGTATTAGTATTAGTATAGTATTAGTATTAGTATTAGTATTAGTATTAGTATTAGTATTAGTATTAGTATTAGTATTAGTATTAGTATTAGTATTAGTATTAGTATTAGTATTAGTATTAGTATTAGTATTAGTATTAGTATTAGTATTTAGTATTAGTATTAGTATATTAGTATTAGTATTAGTATTAGTATTAGTATTAGTATTAGTATTAGTATTAGTATTAGTATTAGTATTAGTATTAGTATTAGTATTAGTATTAGTATTAGTATTAGTATTAGTATTAGTATTAGTATTAGTATTAGTATTAGTATTTAGTATTAGTATTAGTATTAGTATTAGTATTAGTATTAGTATTAGTATTAGTATTAGTATAAGTATTAGTATTAGTATTAGTATTAGTATTAGTATTAGTATTAGTATTAGTATTAGTATTAGTATTAGTATTAGTATTAGTATTAGTATTAGTATTAGTATTAGTATTAGTATTAGTATTAGTATTAGTATTAGTATTAGTATTAGTATTAGTATTAGTATTAGTATTAGTATTAGTATTAGTATTAGTATTAGTATTAGTATTAGTATTAGTATTAGTATTAGTATTAGTATTAGTATTAGTATTTAGTATTAGTATTAGTATTAGTATTAGTATTAGTATTAGTATTAGTATTAGTATTAGTATTAGTATTAGTATTAGTATTAGTATTAGTATTAGTATTAGTATTAGTATTAGTATTAGTATATATTAGTATTAGTATTAGTATTAGTATTAGTATTAGTATTAGTATTAGTCATTAGTATTAGTATTAGTATTAGTATTAGTATTAGTATTAGTATTAGTATTAGTATTAGTATTAGTATTAGTATTAGTATTAGTATTAGTATTAGTATTAGTATTAGTATTAGTATTAGTATTAGTATTAGTATTAGTATTAGTATTAGTATTAGTATTAGTATTAGTATTAGTATTAGTATTAGTATTAGTATTAGTATTAGTATTAGTATTAGTATTAGTATTAGTATTAGTATTAGTATTAGTATTAGTATTAGTATTAGTAGTATTAGTATTAGTATTAGTATTAGTATTGTATTAGTATTAGTATTAGTATTAGTATTAGTATTAGTATTAGTATTAGTATTAGTATTAGTATTAGTATTAGTATTAGTATTAGTATTAGTATCGTAATAATATTAGTATATTTGAGTAAGACTTAAGAATTTTTCGTTCTAACCTCGCAATACAAAAATAATTCCTACCCAACATAAAGTCTAAATATAAATATATATTTACCAAAGATTTCTCTGGTTTTTAACGGTATATATGAGAATGTGTTTGAGTCTTAAAATTATACGCGTATATGTATGTGTGTTTATTATTTTTCGAGTGTATTGGCTGAGTGTTAATGTATGTTTTAACCATAAGTGCATTTGTACAATAAATTGCAATTAGCAGTTGTTTGCGCTTTAAATGCAAAAGCGTTTAAAATAAGCAATTAAAAAAGTATAAAGGATAAAAATTACTAAGTCAAAAACATTTTATATAGAGCTTCAAAGAAGTTTTCGCTTTAGTTCTGTTTATTTTTAAGTGTTTTTGCGTTGAAAGCTGAAACCAATACAACATAGGATATTTCCGGCTACTGTTATGGATTGCTTTACAAAGTGGGGCTTAGAAAACAAATATTTTTGTTTTTGTAGCTAGAATGGAAAATTAATGGAAGTAACAGAAAATTGTTTATTTATTAAATTACGAGTCAATTTATTGCAAAATATTGAAAATTAGTAAATAATTGAAAATGTAAGAACATTTTTTTTAGCTGTCATTAGAGAAAACCTGTCGACTTTCTTTATATCCTTGTAGCGAAAGATGAGGCGATTCATATATATATATTGGTTTTTCTGTGATACTAACACCAGTTTATGATACATTTGTTATTTGTTGAACAATAGAAATAAGATTGCGAAAATGTCATGTCTAGATATCCTTCAAATTTTCGTTTGGATATTTCACAGAAAAAAATATATTAGTGATGGTAATACTATCTGATATTAGCTCATTGAACTTTGAAATTGTATATGTAATTTTTATTAAAATCTT